>CM017471.2:78874-248874 GCA_007827005.2 Populus simonii
AGCGGGCCCCATGGCTAGTCAGGGGGCACCCCCCTAAAGAGCAATAAGTGTAAAAATTGATTTCTTGGTATTTTGAGCTGAAATTTTGCATAGAGGGAGCCAAGTTGATAGGTAAGAGAATTGAATGACATGCTGGGGTCATCACACCCGGCCACTCGAGGAGCCTTTTTCCCGATGGCCTCGGAAAAACTCTTACTTTCACTGTCTTTGCCACCACCACCATGGCAGGCCTTTAATCCCCCCATCAACAATTATAGCCGATAGGGCAGTTATTTGAATGATGCGTCGCGGGCCGCACAGGTAATCGCACCCGACCATCCCGGGGAGTATTTTGGCTGGCTGGGGGATGAAGAGATCTCTTCTTTCAAAAAAGCGAACAGTACATCGAGAGTTATGTTGATAGGACAGGGAATTGAATGACTCGTCGCGGGCCGCCGAGTCATCTCACCTGGCCATCCCAAGGAGTGTTTTTCCTGGTAGCCTCGGGAAAACTCTTGCTTTCACTATCCATTGCCCAAGTCCCCCACTCGCATCGCCCCTCGCGCCAATAAGCCAACAGTGTCGAAGCCTACACTGCTGCCGAATCTGCCGACACTTTCCCCCGGGCTGCCACTGCCCTAGTGTCTAAACCAACAGTCTTTCTCGTCAAGCCTTGGACTATCCAGTCCATCCAGACTCATCGTCAGCACCTGCTGTTGATTTTGTTGACTTTGCCAATTTTATCGGTGTTGCCGATTCGAACACTGCCTGTTGTGTCTAAACCAACACTGTTTTGCCAGCGTGTCCCCATGATGAATTTTAACCCGATTCCCTTTCAAAGCTCACGCGCGAACGCGCTGTCAGACGAGCTTCCCCCGTCTCTTAGGATCGGCTAACCTATGTGTAAGTGTTGTTCACATGGAACCTTTCCCCTCTTCGGCCTTTAAAGTTCTCATTTGAATATTTGCTACCATCACCAAGATGTGCACCGACGGCCACTCCGCCGGGCTCGTGCCTCAGGTTTGCAGCGGACCGCCGCACCTTCCTACTCATCGGGAACTGGTGCTTTCCCCAACGGCTGGGTATAGGTCGCGCGCTTCAGCGCCATCCATTTCTAGGGCCAGTTGATTTGGTAGGTGAGTTGTTACACACTCCTTAGCGGATTTCGACTTCCATGACCACCGTCCTGCTGTCTTAATCGACCAACACCCTATGTGGGTTCTAGGTTAGCGTGCAGTTGGGCACCGTAACCCGACTTCCAATTCATCTCGCATCGCCAGTTCTGCTTACCAAAAATGGCCCACTTGGAGCTCTCAATTCCGTGGCGTGATTCAACGGAGCAGCCACGCCGTCCTACCTATTTAAAGTTTGAGAATAGGTCAAGGGCATTGCGCCCCCGATACCTCTAATCATTGGCTTTACCCGATAGAACTCGCACCGGGCTCCAGCTATCCTGAGGGAAACTTTGGAGGGAACCAGCTACTAGACGATTTGATTATTCTTTCGCCCCTATACCCAAGTCAGACGAACGATTTGCACTTCAGTATCGCTGCGGGCCTCCACCAGAGTTTCCTCTGGCTTCGCCTCGCTCAGGCATAGTTCACCATCTTTCGGGTCCCGACAGGCATGCTCTCACTCGAACCCTTCTCAGAAGATCAAGGTCGGTCGGCGGTGCAACCCTCGAGGGGATCCCCCCAGTCAGCTTCCTTGCACCTTATAGGTTTACTCGCTCGTTGACTCGCACACATGTCAGACTCCTTGGTCCATGTTTCAAGACGGGATGAATGGGGAGCCCACGGGCCGATGCCTGGAGTGTGCCTGTGCTGGGGCATGCCGTGATAGCGCGCGCGACAGTCCATGATCACGACAATGGCTTCTCTGCGGGTGTTTCAAAGGCCTAGGCTTGGGCAACCACTGCGATCCGTATCGGTCCACGCCCCGAGCCGATTGGCGGACCGGCCGTAACCGTTCCATCTGACCAGGGCACAATGTCGACCCTCATCCACTTCCCTCTCGACAATTTCAAGCACTCTTTGACTCTCTTTTCAAAGTCCTTTTCATGTTTCCCTCGCAATACTTGTTTGCTATCGGTCTCTCGCCTGTATTTAGCCTTGGACAAAATTTACCGCCCGATTGGGGTTGCATTCCCAAACAACTCGACTCACAGACAGCACCTCATGGTGCGGTAGGGTCCAACCATAACGGGGCTCTCACCCTCTCCGGCACCCCTTTCCAGGGGACTTGGGCATGGTCCGTTGCTGAGGACGCTTCTCCCGGTTCGCTCGCTGTTACTAGGGGAATCCTTGTAAGTTTCTTTTCCTCCACTTATTGATATGCTTAAACTCAGCGGTAGTACCGCCTGACCTGGGGTCGCAATGAGAGCATCCTAGAAAGTCGATGCTTGAGGGTCCAGGACATCCCAGGGGCGACAAGCACGCGCACGACCATTTCCCGGTTCGTCGAGGACTCGATTTTGGGCTAACCGCGAGCGGAAGCACGCGGGAGACCAATATTCGCCCCCGCCCTCGTGAGCTGAGGGGAGTGGGGAGACGATGCGTGACACCCAGGCAGACGTGCCCTCGACTAAGAGGCCTCGGGCTCAACTTGCGTTCAAAGACTCGATGGTTCATGGGATTCTGCAATTCACACCAAGTATCGCATTTCGCTATGTTCTTCATCGATGCGAGAACCAAGATATCCGTTGCAGAGAGTCAATTAGATTATCACCAGAAGAAGGCGCACTCCCGGTGCCGAGGCTATGGGGGCATGCTCCGGGGTTCGTTTGCGAGCCGTGCAGAGTGCAGATGCGTCCCTCCACTGCCCGCGAGGGGCGGTGCCCTGCGAGCCCAGCATGCATGCCACAGGTTTGCAGGTCATTCTGCTAGGCAGGTTTCGACAATGATCCTTCCGCAGGTTCACCTACAGAAATCTTATTACGACTTCTCCTTCCTCTAAATTATAAGGTTCAGTGGACTTATCATGATGTTGCCGACGGCGAACCGCCCACGTCGCAGTGATTCGAACACTTCACCAGACCATTAAATCGGTAGGAGCGACGGGCGGTGTGTGCAAAGGGCAGGGACGTAGTCAACGCGAGCTGATGACTCGCGCTTACTAGGAATTCCTCATTGAAGATCAACAATTGCAATGATCTATCCCTATCATGATGAAATTTCAAAGATTACCCGGGCCTGTCGGCCAAGGCTATAGACTCATTGAATACATCAGTGTAGCGCATGTCCGGCCTAGAACATTTAAGGGCATCACAGACCTGTTATTGCCTCAAACTTCCTTGGCCTGGAAGGCCATAGTCCCTCTAAGAAGCTGGCCGCAGAGGGTCACCTCCGCATAGCTAGTTAGTAGGATAAGGTCTCGTTCGTTAACAGAATTAACCAGACAAATCGCTCCACCAACTAAGAACAACCATGCACCACCACCTAGAGACCATCTACCAGAGCCAAGGGTATGCTTAGTTAGTCTACAGTCTTTCAGTGGTGTGAACCTGTTCCGGCTGATTGTAGTTGGTGGACTCTGCTTTGCTTGATATCTCTGTGTATACTGCTTGTTGATAGCTATCTGGTCAGCTAGCACATAGCATGCATTGCTTCTTGTTGCAGCTTGCCTTTGGGACTGTTCACTTTGCCTCTGCTCAGCATTGTTGCTTTTTTAGCTTTGGCATTTCGGTTTGATGGAGGTTACCTCCTTGCTCTGGATTCCCTGCATTTCCAGTAGATGTTGTTCAGTAGTGTTCCTTCCTCTGGGTTGCTGGATGCTACTGATTTGCTGCAAAGGATCTCTTTGCCTGCTACGGGGCATTGTTTGGGGTGTGTTTGGGTGAGGTTCTCTCCCCTTGTCCACAAATTCTGCCTCTAGTTCCATTTTGGTTTTTCTGCAGGTCTGATTCGGCTGGCCTATCTTGATAGTGGCTATGGATTCCAACAGTTTGGGTGAGGCTCTATATTGGGCTACATCCTTGCTGTGGTGTAGGGATGGTCTGCTGGTGATTGGCCTCTTGGTTGCTGCTCAATGCAGTCTGGTACGCTGCTCTAAGCAACTTTGTGTGCTTCTAGAAGCTGTCTGGAATACTGGTTCTAGAGTTGGACTTTCTTCTTTGGCTTGTTTCTTCTGGCTTACTGCCACGAGCCCATTTTCCCCTGCATGTTCCCCTTTGCTGGATGTGCAGGTTGCAGCTGGTGTTTGCTTGCTAATATTGCAGGAGGGTAATTCCTTGCTTTATGTGTGCGATGCTGGCTGATGCGTGGTCCCTGGTCTCTTGTCCAGGCTCTACTTTGATAGCTTCTTCCCGCTTTGCTGGAAAGGGCTTGGTTTGATGCTCTCCTCAGTGGGTGGAGGTTGGTTCCCCACTTTGGTGCTGTTGCTGCTTTATGCAGGATGTTCTGTTCCTGGCTTTTCTCGCTGGGGTTTTGTATGCCTTTGTTGGTTTTTGGATGTTTGGTTTCTGCCCCTGCATGAGGGATGTTCATGCTATCTGCTTATGGGATCCTATTCCCTTTATTTTATTGTTCACTTAAAGCCATATGGCTTATGTTGCTAGTCCATGGGAGCCTGTTCCCGTTATTCTAGGTTCTGTTCTGCAAGCTTGTCTCGCTATGGTTTGTTCAAGGGAGCCTGTTCCCTTTGACTGATTATGTACGTCTCTTTGTACTGCTGGTTTCCAGCTTGTATTGCAAGCTTGCCTTGCTCTTTTTGATCTATACAATACTTACATTTGATCAAAAAAAAAAAAAGAACCTGTAAGAAAATGCTCTCGACCAGGTTAAAGAAAGAATGTGCTCTCGGTTTACTGTAGCAGGCTGAAATTTGAATTTCTCGGTGTACTGTAGCTTCCTCCCTTCTTTCTTGTTGGCCTTCATGGCTAAAAACAAGAAGAAAACTGCATCTTCACGCTGATCTCCTGTGCGGACTAGGCAGTATATTCAGGCCGATCTCCCTGAAAATTCTGCTTTTGAGCTAGCAGCTGTACCTGTTTGTCTTAGCTCCCCAGCCCGTCCTTTTCCTCTAAAAACACTAGCGGGTGGGTCCAGCCCTGACAAGTATCTGATCTGTGCTGAGAATGAGTTGGTTGTTACAGAGAACGCAATCTCCCCCTCCACCGCTGACCATGTTCTGGTTGAGGACTGTTCTGACATCGATGCCTTTGAAGAAGATGAGGTTGACTACTCTGTTTCTGAGTATGCATCTGGAGGAAGTTCTAAGGTTTTTCGCTCCCCCACTCCGCTCCCTACTTTAGGGAAGCTGGACTTGCCCTCTGGCGGTGAGCCGGTGGCCCCTCCTCCGCCACTAGGTGATTCTAGGAAATCGGCTTCCACTGCCGCTGCCCCCTGTTCAACACGCCTCTTCTCCAGGTAACTCTCCTGCTACTGCCCCTAGTACATGGCGTGATTTATTTGCATCTAATCCTAACCGAGGTGTCTGCCCTAAACTGTTTCATTTTTCTGAGATTAGCACTATCAAAACTTGTACGCTTCTTAATGATGACTTGACTAGTCACTCTGATATTTGGAATTTATGCATTGTGGGCTATGTTGCTAGTAAATCTCCTGGTTATAAAGCTTTGAGCAGTGTTATCTCAGATACTTGGCATTGCGAAGCCAAGTTAACTATCCATGAATCTGGCTGGTTAGTGCACCAATTTAAAAATGTTGATGACAAACTAGCTGTTCTTGCTGACGGGCCTTATTCGGTCTATGGCCGTCCTCTTATTTTGAAACCCATGATAGAATACTTTGATTTCTCTGCTGAACCTATGACCAAAGTGCCTGTATGGGTGAAATTTCCAAACCTTCCACTGAAATGCTGGTTAGTTCAGGGTCTCTCCAAGATAGCTAGTGTCCTGGGAAAGCCATTACAGAGTGACAAGTTTACAGCCACTATGGAGCGGCTATCTTTTGCTAGAGTCTTGATTGAGCTTGATTTACTGGATGAACTGCCTAGTTCTATCCCTATTTGTCTTCCTAATGGCACTACTCTACGTCAATCTGTTGTATATGAAACTTTGCCGAGATTTTGCAAACATTGCCGGGTTCTTGGTCACTCTACTGGAGCATGTACTAAATTCTCTACACTTGTTGATCCTAATAAAGAGGGCTCCGAAGATATGGCTTCCCCTCTTTCTGGCCCTCCTCAGGTGCAGCGAGTTACTGCTTTTCAGCGTTTGGGGAAGTCTGTGCACACTCATAAGGGGCACGCCAAGGGACAAACAGAGGCTGCACACTCCAACAAGGGGAATGACAAAGGGCAAACAGAGGTTGTAAACAACAATAAGGGGAATGATAAAGGAAAAACAATTGTTAAGGATACCTGTTTGGACCCCATACATGTGGAAGCTGATGAATGGGTGGTTGTGAGAGGCAAGCACAACAAAAAACTTCAAACCTCCAAAGGCAACAATGTGCATGTTGTGGAGTTACATGCAGGGATTTCTGCCGGAGTCTCTACTAGAAGTGGAGGACGTAAGCATGCCAACAAAGCCCAAGGAAGTGGTAGGGGTCCACCTGCCACTCCTGCCAAAGGATGATTATCCATTGCTGGAATGTCAGAGGGCTCAATAGCCCTCTGAAGCAGCATGAGGTTGTTAGCCTCATGAAAAGAAAGAAGATTGATGTTTGTTTCCTTTTAGAGACCAAGCTATCCTCTTCCAGAGTTGGTCTCATGCATAGATTTAGGCTGAAGTCTTGGAAGTGTATCAATAATAGTGAGATGGCCTCCACTGCCCGAATTGTTCTTTTTTGGAACCCCAGCACTGTAAATGTTGTTTTGTTTAACTTTTCTGCTCAAGTAGTACATGTTCTTATTACTTGTTTGGAAAGTCATTACAGTTTCACAGCTTCTTTTGTTTATGGTTTCAACACTATTTCTCTTCGGAGATCCCTATGGGATGATCTGTGAAGGTGGAGTCCTAACTCTCCATGGCTGGTTCTTGGTGATTTTAATTCGGTGCTTTCTCAGGAGGATAAACACAATGGAGCTCCTGTTTCCAGATATGAGGTTACAGACTTTAGGGATTGTTGCTCAGACCTGGGTCTTGCATATTTAAACTCGACTGGCTGCCTATTCACCTGGTCTAATGGACATGTCTGGAGCAGAATTGATAGAGTTATGGTCAACACTCATTGGTCCACTTTGCAGAAGCAGGCTCACATGCATTTTGATACCCCTGGGGCTTTCTCGGACCACTCCCCTTCCTCTGTTCAACTGGGTCCACGGCAGCCTTGCAGGAACATGAACTTCAAATTTTTTAACATGTGGGCTGATCACTCTCAATTCTTGGATTTGACTGCGCAATGCTGGAATACTCCTGTTTATGGTTCCTATATGTTCACTTTGTGTCGGAAGCTGAAACTGTTGAAAAGGCCTTTCAAGAATCTCAACAAACTTCATTATAGTCACATCTCTCAACGAGTTACCAGGGCTGAGGAAGAGCTAGCTAGCCTTCAATCCCTTTTGCATCAAGACCGTGATAACATCCATCTTCTGTCTCAGGACAAGCATCTTAGATCACAACTTTTGCACCTTAAATTGGCAGAGCAGAGTTACTATGGGCAGAAACTCAAATTTACTTTCTTAAAGGAAGCGGACAAAGGCACTCGTTTCTTCCACGCTTTGCTGAGCCAAAAGTATAAGAGAAATCATATTCCAGCAATCCAGGTTCCCTCTGGCATGTATACTTCTTCGGTTGATGAGGTGGGGCATGAGTTTGTCCGATACTATAGAAGTCTCCTCGGCTCTACAAAACAAACTATCCCCATCAATGAGGATGTCATCCATTGTGGCCCCTGCCTTGATGCTGCTTCTCATGATTTTCTTTTGGGACCAGTAACAGATGACCTTATCCAGCAAACACTTTTTAGCATTGGCAACGAGAAGGCCCCAGGGCCAGATGGATACTCATCCCTGTTCTTCAAGAAAGCATGGAGTATAGTTGGTGGTGATTTCTGTGCTGTAGTCAAGGATTTCTTTGCTTCTGGAGAGTAGCAGGTCAACCATTCGATCATTGCCCTTGTTCCAAAATCATCCAATGCTAACTTGGCTGCTGATTTTCGGCCGATCTCTTGTTGCAATGTTATTTATAAGGTTATTTCCAAGATTCTTGCAGGGAGAATGGTACATGTTCTTTAGGATCTCATCAGCCCTGCCCAGAATGCTTTTCTAGGGGGAAGGAATATGGCTGACAATATCCACCTCATGCAGGAGCTTCTACGTCATTATGGGAGGAAGAGGGCATCCCCTAGATGTATTATCAAGATTGATTTCAGGAAAGCTTTTGACTCTATTCAGTGGTCGTTTCTGCGACAAGTCTTGCTATTCTTGGGTTTCCCTCCTCTTTTTGTTCGGCTCATTATGCAATGTGTTGAGACTGCTTCCTTTTCTGTTGCTGTTAATGGGAATTTATATGGTTTCTTCAAAGGGCAATGCGGAGTTCGTCAAGGAGATCCCCTTTCCCCTTATCTTTTTCTTGCTTGTATGGAATACTTTTCTAGAATGCTTAACCAGAGTACGCAGCACACTGATTTCAATTTCCACCCCAAGTGTAGTGCTCTAGGGGTCAGCCACTTAGCTTTTGCAGATGATGTCCTATTACTCTGCCGGTGTGATATGCAGTCAGCTAGCATTTTAAACCAGCAGCTTCTTGCTTTTGGACGGATGTCAGGTCTTGATATTAATGCTGCAAAGTCCTCTATATACTTTGGTGGAGTGGGGGAAAGTGTTAAGCTTGCCATCTTGCGCCTTACTGGTTTTTTAGAAGGGAGTTTTCCCTTCCATTATCTAGGAGTCCCTCTAAGTCCTCACAGATTATTGGCTCGTCAATTCTCCCCTCTCCTGCAGAAATTGGAATCTTCTATTCAGAGCTGGATGGGGAAACTCCTCTCCTATGCTGGTCACCTTGAGCTCATTAGATCAGTTCTGCATGGCATGGTTCAATTCTGGCTCAATATCTTTCCGATTCAAGGTATAGTTATTACCAAGATCAATAGCATCTGTCGTAGCTTTCTCTGGTCCGGGAACTCTTGTTCGCCTCACTCTGCTCTTGTCTCCTGGCAAAAGGTTTGTCTTCCCAAACAGGAAGGAGGCTTGGCTCTCCTAGATATCAGGGCTCATAACAAAGGTTTTTTAGTGAAGCAGCTATGGAACTTTCACCTTAAAACAGACTCTTTGTGGATTCGTTGGGTGGCACATTATTACCTTTCTTATACCACAATCTGGGATGTGGGTGTAAGGAGCGTTTCATCACCTCTATGGAAGTCCATTTGCACTCTCAAAAACCAGCTGGTAGAACAATGCGGAGGCGTTCCTGCTGCAATCAATACTTTTGAAAGTTGGGATACTGGTTCGGGGACATTTCTTATTAATGCTCATGAGTTCTTTATGTCTAAAGGTGAGAGTGTCCAGTGGACTAGGGTTGTTTGGGAGGAATGGTCTCTGCCTCGGACTAAATTTATTCTTTGGCTCGCAGCCCTCGGTAGACTTTGTAAAGCTTGTTCATTTCATTGATATTAGTAAGGATAAACGCTGCTCCCTCTCTGATGATGACCTAGATAACCAATGTGATTTTTACAAATTATGTATTGTGGGGCATGTTGCCGGAAAATTTCCTGGATTTAAAGCTTTACAAAGTCTTGTTAGTTCCACCTGGAAATGTAATGTCTCCTTAATTATTCATGAGTCTGGGTGGTTGATTTACAAATTTAACAATAAGAAGACAAGCTTTCTGTCCTCAACGGTGGTCCTTACCTGGTTTACGGGAGACCTTTGGTTCTAAAATCCATGCCGGAATATTTTGATTTTGCCTCCAGTGAAATGACTACAGTGCCGATTTGGGTTAAATTTCCAAATTTTCCTCTCAGATGCTGGTCTGCCACATGCTTGTCTAAAATAGCTAGTGTAATTGGTAAGCCTTTTCAGAGTGATATGCTGACTTCTACCAGATCTAGACTTTCTTATGCTAGAGTTTTAATTGAGCTGGATTTGATGGTTGATCTTCCTCCTTCAATTAATATTACTCTACCCAACGGAGTAGATTTGGTGCAAAAGGTTGTATATGAAACCCTTCCAAAATTCTGTAAACACTGTCGAGTCCTTGGGCACACAACTTCAGCTTGCTCCAAGGCACCTGCTAATGTTGAAAAACGCAAGATGGATCATGAGGGCAATGCTACCCGTGGAAAAGAAGCCTCTGTTATGGAAACTCCTCTGGAGCCTACACGGGAGGGAAAGATGGTTGAGGAGCATACTCTTGATCCAATGCTAGCTGAAGTTTCTGTTGATGGGTGGGAAACTGTCAAGAGCAGGAAAAATAACAACAAAAAGCAAAGGCCTCAAGCTAGAGGGCCGGTTGTAGGGAGCAACAGGGTTGAGAACCAGCTTGCCTCCCATAAGGGCAAGGAAATTGCAGTGTCTGTTGATGGCCGTAATACTAGGCCAAGAATGGAAGTTCCATGAGTATGCACACTAAGAGTTGAGTCCAAGCAAATACTAATAGACCATCTAGAAGTGGTGGGGAGCCTCCCACTGCCCTTCCTACCCCATGTTAGTATACTGCTGGAATGTCAGAGGGCTCAATAGCCCTCTGAAATAGCATGAGGTTGCTAGCCTCATGAAGAGAAATAAAATAGATGTCTATGGTCGTTTAGAGACGAAGTTGACTTCTTCCAAGGTTGCCTTCATGCAGAAATTTCGGCTGAAGAATTGGAAGTTTGTAAGTAATGCTGAGATTGCCAATACTGCGAGAATTGTTTTATTATGAAATCCTTCCACTATCAGTATTAAGGTTATTAATTTATCTGCCCAAGGTATTCATGTAGTCATTAATAATATGGTGACTCAATATTGTTTTAATGCCACGTTTGTCTATGGTTATAACACTATTTCAGCTAGGAGAGCCCTCTGGGAAGATCTAAAGAGGTGGTGTCCTTCCTCACCATGGATTGTTCTTGGTGACTTTAACTCTATTCTATCCCAGGATGACAAACATAATGGTGCACCTGTCTCTAGCTATGAAGTCTCTGATTTTAGGGAGTGTTGTGCTGACCTTGGGCTTGCTGATTTGAATGCTACTGGTTGTCATTTCACCTGGTCCAATGGCAGTGTGTGGAGCAAGATTGATAGAGTAATGGTGAATCCCTTATGGTTCAGCTTGTAGATGCAGATCATGTTCATTTCTGCACTCCTGGAGCTTTCTCAGATCATTCTCCAGCTTCAATGAAGATAGGGTTGAGACCTCTGCCAGGCAAACGGAACTTTAAATTCTTCAATATGTGGGCAGATCATCCTAACTTTATGGAGCTGATTACTAACAACTGGGAAACTGAGGTGACTGGATCCCGAATGTATATTCTCTGTAAAAGGCTCAAGTTTTTGAAGAAACATCTAAGGGAGCTTAATAAACTTCACTACAGTCATATCTCGGAAAGGGTGGCTAGAGCTGAAGCATATTTGGATCGCCATCAAACTCTCTTACAGATGGATATAGATAACAACCAACTCTTGACACAAGATAAGCTGCTCAGATTGACTCTCATTAATCTTAAGTCTGCAGAGAAGATGTTCTTCAGTCAGAAACTAAAAAATACTTTCTTTAAGGAAAGTGATAAGGGCACCCATTTCTTCCATTCTTTAATGAATCATACTCACAGGAGAAACTACATTTTAGCTATTCAACGTCCTGATGGTATGCTCACTACATCGATATCAGAAGTTGGAGAAGAATTTGTCAGATACTATCGAGAGCTTCTTGGAACCTCGAAACATATTACTCCCATTGATGTAGAGGTGGCCCTCAGTGGTCCCTGTATTGATGCAGGATCCCATTCTCTTCTTTTAGCTCCGGTGTCTAATGATTTAATTAAGGAAGCCCTTTTCAGTATTGGCAATGACAAAGCCCCTGGCCCTGATGGTTACTCGTCCCATTTTTTCAAAACAGCTTGGGACGTGGTTGGCAATGATTTCTGTGCAGCTATACATGATTTTTTTTGTCTCTGACCGACTCTTGAAGCAAGTAAATCACTCAGTAATAGCTCTTGTGCCCAAGTTTGATAATGTCACCTTTGCAGCTGACTTCAGGCCAATATCCTGCTGCAATGTTATTTATAAAGTTATCTCTAAGATCCTGGCAGGTAAAATGGCTAATGTTCTTCATGAGATAATTAATCCTGCTCAAAATGCGTTTCTTGGAGGTAGAAATATGGCAGACAACATCAACCTTATGCAAGAGCTCCTTAGGCATTATGGTAGGAAAAGAGCCTCACCACGATGTATGATTAAAATTGATTTCAGGAAGGCATTTGATTATGTCCAGTGGCCTTTTCTTAAGCAACTGATGAAACTATTTGGGTTCCCAGATCATTTTGTCCATCTTGTTATGATGTGTGTTGAAACAACATCCTTCTCAGTGGCAGTAAATGGTGACTTGTTTGGGTTCTTTGCTGGTAAATATGGTGTTCGGCAAGGAGATCCATTATCTCCCTATCTTTTTATCATGTGCATGGAATATTTTTCTCGGCTGCTTAATATGGCTACTCAAAAGGCTGAGTTCCATTTTCACTCGAAGTGTCAGTCCTTGGGTATAAGCCATTTAGCTTTTGCTGATGACATACTTTTGCTATGCCGCTGTGATACACCCTCTGTTGACATTCTGCTCCAGCAACTATTGGTTTTTGGGAGGATGTCCGGATTAACCATTAACGCAGCTAAATCTTTTATTTTCTTTAGTGGTGTTGGGGAAGACACCAAGCGTGCTATGCTGCTTCACACATGTTTTGTAGAAGGAAGTTTTCCATTTAAATATCTGGGTGTCCCGCTAAGTCCCCATCGGTTGCTAGCTAGTCAATACCACCCTCTACTACATAAGCTGGAGTCATGTATTCAAAGCTGGCTAGGGAAGCATCTTTCCTATGCTGGAAGACTTGTATTAATTAAATCAGTTTTGCATGGTATGGTTCAACTGTGGCTCAATATTTTTCCTATGCCAAGTATTGTTGTCAGTAAAATCACTTCTCTATGCCAAAATTACTTATGGAGTGGTAACCCGCAAAGCAGCAAGTCTGCACTTGTGGCTTGAAAACAGGTCTGTCTTCCGCTGAATAAAGGGGGGTTAGGTATTCTTGACATTGCAGCCAGAAACAAATGCTTTTTGGCAAGGCAACTCTGGAATATTCATCTTAAATCTGATTCCCTCTGGATCTGTTGGATCCATCATTTTTATCTCACTCACGGTACAATCTGGAGTTCCAAGGCTCATAAAAGTTCATCTCCTCTCTGGAAAGCCATCCTGCTGTTGAAAGATCAGTTGCTCAATGACTGTGGTGGAAATGCTGAAGTTGTTAACATGTTACAAATGTGGCACAATGAGAGAAAATTTACTGCTAATGCACATGAACACTTCAGATTCAAAGGACCAACTATTCACTGGGAAAAAGTGGTATGGGAGCTTTGGTCATTGCCTAGGCACAACTTCATCCTATGGTTAGTTGTGCTTGGAAAGTTAAAAACAAAGGATAGATTGCATTACATCTCTCCAGACACCCAATGCTCTCTCTGCAGGCAAGAAGAGGAGACTCATGGCCACCTTTTCTTTGCTTGTGCCTGGACCTCCACGTTATGGGGGAAGGTTGAATACTGGTTAAGGCTTACCAGGAACATGGCAAGTCTGACTAGTGCTATTCAAGCTATGAATAACAACAAGAAAGGGCTCCAGTCGAGAATGAAAAGAGTTGGCCTTGCTCTGGTTGTGTATATAATATTGGAAGAAAGGAACCGAAGAGTCTTTAAGAATGCTGGAAAATCTATTGATGTTCTATTTCAAAAATTTCAGATTCTATTCTATATTGTCCTGTATTTTCATGACAACAATCACTTGGCATACAATGTTGTAGAGTGAAGCTTCAGGCAATACAGTTTTGGTTTTTGCTGGTTTGGTTTTTTGCACTTCATCAGCTAGTCTGGAGGTTTTCTATTTGTATATAATTTTGTGTATTGGTTAAACTAGACACCTCTCCATGGATTAGGTTTCTAGAATAACCAATGTTGTTGATGGTCTCCCTTAGCCTTGTGTGGGTGTGTTAGTATGTAGCTATTTCTGAAGCTTGGTGGAAGATGGTCACTGGGCCCGCTTGGTCTGGAATGGTTCTGGTTATAGGGTTCGGTTATACACATGGCATGCATGGTTTCTGTATGGTTTCTACGTGATATTTAATGAAGACCTGCAGTTTTCTTGGCTGGTAGTGTGCTTTTTTGCTTGGATTTTTTTAGCTCTGGCTGATGATTTCCACGTCCCTACATGGAAGAGCTCCTGGTCTGCTATTGGTTCTTTACCTGGGGGCTGAATGGTGTTTACGTGAGCTGAGTCTCTACATGGTTTCTGCATGGGGTGAGTTGATTCAGCCTGGTCCCCTCATCCCTGTGTGCATGAGCTGCTGTCTACTACTCTCGGCTGGTGGAAGATGGCTTGTGGCATGGCTCAGCTTGGTATGGTTTGGTCTCTCTTCATGGCTTGCATGGTTTCTGCATGTTTCTCTACGTGATGATCATGTTGTGTTGCAGCTTCTCTTGGCTGGAAGTGAGCAATTTTGGGTTCTCTTTATAATACTATGTGTGGCTGCTGTTGGCCTTGAAGTTGTTTTATTAAAGTTATTTTCTGGGGAGCTTGTTTCCCTTTTTTGGTTTCGGGTAACTGTTACCTCCTATCTGTATATAATTGGTCTTGGCTGCTTTTGTGGCCTGGTTACTTTTGATCTTAATATATTCTTATATTAAAAAAAAAACTTGTAAGAAAAAAGAATCAGCCAAAAATAGTTAGTAGATCTTGAGAGATAATTTAGAGAGAAATGCTCTCCTTCTGTGTGAAGCTTTTCCCTCGTGTTTGATCTCCTACCGTTGTTTGCTCTCCTCCTTCCTTTGTTCTGTTGATTTTCTGTCTATGGCGAACAAAAAGAAGAAGGCTGGGTCCCATAAATCTAAGCTTAAAAAACAATCTTTGGCTGATTCTCAGCTTTTGAGTGGACTATGCTGAAGGGTCTAAATTCTTCACCTCTTCAGTATTTGAGGCCCCCTCCGTCCCTGCTGCTTCCCATATAGGTGCTCATTCAGTCCCTGTTGCTTCCCCTGCATGCACCCTTCCAGATCATGTTGCTTCCCCAGTGCGTGCCTCGTCCACTCATGTTGCTCCTGCGGAGGTGAATGTTCCTTTGGCAGCTACAGTAAGTGAAACTCCTAACCCTTCTGAGCCTCCAGCTAATGCTTGGTGTAATTTGTTTGCCCTTAATCGCAACATTCATAGTTGCTCCTCCATTATTCTGTCTTTACTGAAACTGAAACTAGGGGTTGGGTTGTAATTTGCTTGATGATGATTTAGATACTAAATGTGACCTTTGGAAGCTCAGCCTTGTCGGCTATATTGTTGGTCGTTCACCATGCTTCAAAGCCTCGCATAATCTCATTGTTAACTCCTGGCACTGTGAAGCATCTTTGACTATCCATGCATCCGGTTGGTTGATTTTTCAATTTACTAATAAAGAAGACAAATTGAATGTTTTATCTGGTGGTCCTTATCTTGTTTATGGCAGACCCTTAATTCTTAAGGCAATGCCAGAATACTTTGACTTCTCTTTTTCTGATATGCATACTGTCCCAGTCTGGGTTAAATTCTCTAATCTCCCTCTCAAGTGCTAGTCACTCAAATGTTTATCCAAAATTGTCAACGTACTTGGTAAACCTATTCAAAGTGACATGCTCACTTCTTCCATGTCCAAACTATCGTATGCCAGGGTTCTGGTGGAAGATAATCTGCTCTCTAATTTGCCTTATTCTATTGAGGTTACTCTGCCTAATGGCAGCATATTTCACCAGCAAGTTGTTTATGAGACCCTCCCACGCTTTTGCAAGCATTGCAGGACTCTTGGTCACATTACTTCAACTTGCACTAAATCCCAACGTACCAATGTTTCAACCACACAGCGGGCCCATGACTCTGTTGCTCCTGTCTCTAATGGCAGGACTAGTGTTTTCAATCATTTGGGGCCTCAGAGAGACGCTGTTGTAGTTGAAAGTCCAGAGGCAAACTTGCCTGCTGACTGTGGACCTAATCCCTTGCCGATTGAAGCTGAGCTTGTTTCTGCCAATGGTGAAGCTGTGTCTACCTCTGGTGCTTGGGAAGTTGTTAGAAACAAAAAAGTTAAGCGCAAACCTCCCCCCTCAAGGCCTTCTTCTGGCTCTCCGTCTTGCCTGGCTCCAGAGAACCCTCATTTGGTTCACAAGGAACGCCAGCCTACTCCACCTCTCCCTGTTGCCAATAACACACATGCTTCGGCTCCTATAGTTTTGGCTGGCCATAGGATTGACAAGGGCAAATCTATGGTTTCAGGCGCATCAGGTCATTGTCCACCTAGACCAACCGGTTTGCCCACAAGGAAAAAGGCTCAGCAACACATGGGTGGTGTCCCTGGTAGGGGCGAGGGGTTACTTCCCACCCCCTCCTCTTTATGTTGATTCGCAGTTGGAATATCAGAGGGTTAAACAGCCCTCTGAAGCAACATGAGGTTGCCAACCTCATGCGAAAGAATAAATTCGATGTCTGTGGTCTTTTGGAAACCAAATTGGTTTCGTCCAAAGTGGCTTTGATGCAGAAATTTCGATTGTAAAAATGGAAGGTTTTGACCAATGCAGCTGCGGCCTCAACAGCTAGAATAGTTGTTCTCTAGAACCCTGCTATGGTCAATGTTGACTTAATTGATCTTTCAGCTCAAGGCCTCCATGTTCTAATATATAGCTTGGTTCATCAGTTCAGATTTTATGCTTCTTTTGTTTATGGGCTTAACACTGTCACAGCTCGGCGATCTCTTTGGACTGATTTGAGGAACTGGAGTCCCCATTCCCCTTGGCTTGTTTTAGGGGACTTCAATTCTCTTCTTTCTCAATCAGACAAGCATTATGGGGAGCCTGTGTCCAACTATGAAACTGCTGATTTCAGGCAGTGCTGCTCTGATCTTGGGTTAACTGATTTAAATTACTCTGGTTGCCACTTCACATAGTCTAATGGCAGAGTTTGGAGTAAACTTGACCGCGCCCTTGTCAATCCTTTTTGGTCTTTTGATCACTCTTTAGTTCATGTTCACTTTGATAATCCTGGTGCATTCTCTGATCATTCTCCTGCCACTGTTTCTTTCCGCTCTTGGCAACTGCTGGGAAAGAAGTGTTTTAAAGTCTTTAATATGTGGTCTACCCATGCTAGTTTCTTGGAGTTGGTTGCAGATAAATGGCATTATACAATCCAAGGGACTCCCATGTTCATTCTCTGTAAACGCTTGAAACATCTTAAGGAGCCTCTGCAGGAGCTCAAAATCTTCATTACAGCCACATTTCTGAGAGGGTTGCTCGTGCTGAAGCTGCCCTGGATGCACGTCAAACTCTTTTCTCTAATGATCGGGGGAATACTCAACTTCATGAAGCGGACATGCACCTCTGCCAGAATCTTCTCCATCTTAAGGCAGCTGAACAACAGTTCTTTTCCCAAAAGCTTAAGTGTAAATTTTTCAAGGAGAGTGATAAAGGCACTTCCTTCTTTCATGCCCTCATGAATAGGAAGCATGGGCAGAACTTTATTCCTGCCATTCAACGCAGCGATGGCTCTCTCACTTCTTCTATGGATGAAGTTAGGGCTGTCTTTATGGACTATTATAGTCAGTTGCTTGGTACTTCAAAGGACACTCTCCCCCTGGATGTTAATGTTATTCAACATGGCCCTTGCCTAGACACTGCTTCTATTCCTTCTCTTCTTGCTCCAGTGTCTGACGCGGACATCAAACATGCTCTCTTTGCTATAGATGATGACAAAGCCCCCGGGCCTGATGGATTCTCCTCTTGCTTTTTCAAAAAGTCTTGGGATGTTGTCGGTCAGGACTTTTGTCTTGCTGTGCGGGATTTCTTTGAGTCGGGTGCTCTTCTCAAACAAATTAATCACTGCATCATTGCCCTTATTCCCAAATCAGCCAATGCTTCCTCTGCTTCAGATTTTCGTCTGATTTCTTGTTGTAATGTGATTTATAAGGTGATTGCCAAGATTCTTGCTACTATTATTAGTCCAATGCAGAATGCCTTTCTAGGGGGTCGTTTGATGGCAGATAACATTCATTTAGTTCAAGAGCTTCTTCGAAACTATGAACGTAAACGGACTTCTCCTCGATGCATGATGAAGATTGATTTCAGGAAAGCATTTGACTCAGTTCAATGGCTTTTTCTCCGCCACCTGTTGTTGTTGCTTGGGTTTCCAAGTCGTTTTGTCCACTTAGTGATGCAATGTGTCGAAACAGCCTCTTACTCTGTAGCTGTTAATGGAAGTCTTTATGGGTTTTTTCATGGGATGAATGGTGTACGACAAGGTGATCCATTATCCCTTTATCTTTTTATTGTTTGCATGGAATATCTCTCCCGGATGCTCCACATGGCTTCTCTGTCTCCTGGCTTTCGCTTCCACCCGAAGTGTGCCACTCTTGGTATTTGTCATCTGGCATTTGCTGATGATGTTATTCTGCTTTCTAGGGGAGATAGGCATTCGGTTGCCACTCTGTTTCAGCAACTGGCCATCTTTGGGAGAACCTCAGGGCTGGACATTAATGCCAGCAAATCCTTCATATTTTTTGGTGGTGTATCAGCCACCATGAAGCAACTCCTTCTATCTGATACTGGGTTTGTTGAAGGGTCATTTCCTTTCCACTACCTTGGTGTACCCCTCAGCCCTCACAGACTCCTTGCCAGTCAATACTCTCCACTTCTCCATAAGCTTGAGTCGGCAATCCAAGGTTGGCTAGGGAAGCACCTCAGTTATGCTGGCAGATTGGAGCTGCTTAAGTCTGTTCTATATGGCATGGTTCAATTTTTGCTAAACATTTTTCCTGATCCTGATACTGTGCTCAAACAAATCATTTGTATATGTCGTAATTTCTTGTGGACTGGTTCTGTCTCTAGGAACAAATCTGCACTGGTGGCTTGGCACATGGTTTGTCTCCCTAAGACTGAAGGTGGGTTGGGTCTTTTTGACATTAGAGCTCGTAATAACAGCTTTCTTGCTAAACAACTCTGGAATATTCATCTTAAAGCTGACTCCATTTGGATTCAATGGGTACATCACTTCTACTTACACACTCAGTCCATTTGGTACTCTACAGCTCACCCATGTTCATCTCCTTTATGGAAATCCATTCTTAAGTTTCGGGACAAACTTGTTGATAAGGGTGGCAGCCGGTCTCAAGCTCTCTCGTTGTTGGAAAGCTGGAGCACCTCTGTTGGCCCTTTCACAGCTCATGCTTATGATTTCTTGCGGTTTCGAAGCACTCCAGTGCCTTGGAAAAGGGTTGTCTGGGAGTCATGGTCCATGCCTAGATACAATTTTACTTTATGGTTGGCGGTTCTGGGTAGGCTGCGTACCAGAGATAGGCTTCGTTTCCTTCAAACAGACCCAACATGTGTTTTCTGCCAAGTGGATGAGGAGTCCCACAACCACCTATTCTTTAGTTGCCACTGGACCTCTCTCCTCTGGCAGTTGATTAGATCCTGGCTGCGCATCACTAGGCGCATGTCAACCATCAGAAGTGCCATTCAGGGGCTGTGTAGGGGCGGCAACAATGCTAATGGCAGAATGAGGCGTGTCTCTCTTGGTATCCTTGTTTACATTATCTGGGAGGAGAGGAACAAAAGAATTTTTGACAGCACATGCAGCTTCATTACTTCTCTCTTTCGCAAATTCCAGACTCTGTTTTTCTTGGTTTTCCATTTCCACGACAATGATCATTTTTCTCTCCATGTTGGCTGCTGACCAGTCTGTTGTCTTGTTCCTTTTTGGTTGTGCACTGATGGTTTGTTCGGTGGGTTTTTTTTTTTTTTTTTGATCAAATGTAAGTATTGTATAGATTAAAAAGGAGCAAGACAAGCTTGCAGTACAAACTGGAGACCAGCAAAACAAGGAATATACAGAAACTAGCAAAGGGAATAGGCTCCCTAAGAGATCAAAAAAGACAGAACACTGAAAAAAATAATAACAGTGAAAAAGCCAACAATGGTTATGAGAGGAACCAAAGCATATAGGGTTCCCAACCTAACACAAGGCAAAACAAGCAGAAGCTGACAAGATGAATTAGCCACAAAACTCTTAGCAGGAGAAGCTGGATCCAGAAGCCCACAAGCTGAAGCCAATAGCAGCCAAGCCGAAGAGCATAAAAGAAAACCATGCAGGAAACCCAGGGAATAGTTCGCCATCCATGAAGAGACAAAAACCAGCCATTCATGCATGTAAAGCATACCCATTCATTCATGCAGAGACGTAGAAGACCATCCTTGCCGAGATAGAGACAGCCCATACAGTTCCAGCTAGAAAACAACACCAGCAGTAACAGGTGGCAACAGCTCATCCATGCAGAGACAAGAATAGTGAACACAAAAGTATGGAGGCAGACGGCTAAAGATCAGCCAAGAAACACAGCACCAGAGTCAAAAAATCCGGCCAGCAGTGGAATTACCAAGCAGAAAAGGCCACATGCAGAGCATGCAGAGCCCCTACATCATCACCGCCAGAGACGAACCAGAGCCAAACAGAAGCTTCCACCCAGCCAAATGAATTGAAAGACCATGCAGAGACCATGCAATACAGGGAACCATGCACGTCCACCCCTCAACATGCAAGGCCAAACTGATCATTGAAACACGCCAGACAGAGACGTGGAGAAGCAGCCAACCAAGCAGCGACACAAAGCAAAGACCAGCCAAAGAAAGCAACAGTAAGTTATGATCCCGTCCATGAAGAGACGTGGAAATACAGCCAATCATGCAGTGACAGCCAGTGTAACCATGCACGGCAAAATAACAAGACAAGAAACAATAGGAGCAGTAACATCAAAGAAAAACCGAAGCAGCCCTTCTTAATGCAAACCAAATGAAAGCATCTCCATGACGATCAGCAACCAGTCAATTAGGAATGGGGAGATCACGCTGATGGAAGCGTAATATCATATAGAATAACACTTGAAACCGCCGAAATATAGGCTCCACAGTGGAGCAAGAATTTTCAAAAACCCTTCTGTTCCTTTCTTCCCATATCAAGTAAACCACAATACTGAGGGATACTCTTTTCATTCTAGTGACAGCAGTTTTCCCCTTGAGATGAAGGCCCCGAACTGCACTGTTGATGGTAGACATTCCTCTGCTAAGTCTGAGCCAGGATTTAACTTGCATCCACAAAGAGGATGTCCAGCTGCAGGTAAAGAACAAGTGGCTATGGCTCTCTTCATGATCCTGACAGAAAACACAGCCAGCATCAATGTCAGCAAAAGGCAGCCTGTCTCTTGTTCTCAGCCGTTAAGCAAGGCAAGCCACAGAATAAAACTATGTCGAGGAAGACACCAAGACTCCCAAACCACATTTACCCAGAGGACCAGGGTGCCTTTGGTTCTCAAATATTCATAAGCATTTGCTGAAAATGGCTTTGTGGTAGTAACCCAACTTTGCAGCATGGAGATGACTGCTGGTTGTCCCCCACAGTCATCAAGAAGTTGGTCACGTAATTTTAAGAAGGATTTCCATAGGGGGGAGGAGGTTTGTTGAAAGGGAACTGTCCAGATGTTGGTGTCCTGCAAATAAAAATGGTGCACCCATCTAATCCATATAGAGTCAGCTTTCAGATGAATATTCCATAGCTGCTTCACAAGAAAACAATTATTCCGGGCTGTGATGTCATAGAGACCAAGACCTCCTTCAGCTTTTGGCAAGCAGATGTTCTTCCAAGCAACCAAAGCAGACTTATTTCTGGTTGTGCTACCAGTCCAAAGAAAATTCCTGCAAAGACTAGTAATTTGATTGATAACACTCTCCGGCATGGGAAAGATACTAAGCCAGAATTGGACCATGCCAAATAAAACAGAGCTGATTAATTCCAACCGCCCTGCATAGGATAAATGCTTGCCCATCCAGCCTTGAATAGCAGATTCAAGTTGATGCAGCAGGGGAGAAAACTGGCTGGCCAGAAGTCTGTGGGGGCTGAGGGGGACTCCAAGGTATTTGAAAGGGAAGCTACCCTCAGAAAAAGATTCGTGAAGGATAGTCTGCTTCAAATTGCCACCAACACCACCAAAATATATAAAGGATTTTCTTGCATTAATGTGCAGCCCTGAAGCCCGCCCGAAGGCATGAAGCTGCTCAATTAGAATCCGAACAGAAGAGCAATCACCACGACATAATAAAAGAACGTCATCAGCAAAGGCAAGATGACAAATGTGATGAAGTGCACATTTTGGGTGGTACTGAAAGGCTGTCTGTTGGGTGGCCGTTCCCAGCATACGAGAGAAATACTCCATGCAGATTAGGAATAAATAGGGAGAGAGAGGGTCTCCTTGCCGAACACCACACTTCCCAGGGAAGAAACCATAAAGATTTCCATTAACAGCAACAGAGAATGAGGAGGTTTCAACGCATAGCATCACCAGATGAACAAATCGTGGAGGGAAACCCAGCAGTTGAAGAAGAGCTCTGAGAAAGGGCCATTGCATCGAATCAAAAGCTTTCCGAAAGTCAATTTTGAGAAGGCATCGGGGAGAAATCCTCTTCCTACCATATTGCCGGAGTAACTCTTGCGTCAGATGAATGTTATCAATCATGTTTCTCCCACCAAGGAAGGCGTTTTGAGCTGGATTAATAATGCTCTGGAGGGCACGCCCAAGCCTTCCTGCAAGAATTTTTGAGATAACTTTGTAGACCACATTGCAACATGAGATGGGACGAAAGTCATTGGCAGAATTAACATTAGCAGATTTCGGGACCAGGGCAATAATGGAATGGTTGATCTGCTGGAGGATCCGACCAGAGGAGAAGAAATCCTGGACTGCCGCACAGAAATCAGCTCCAACAATATCCCAAGACTGTTTGAAGAACAGAGAAGAAAATCCATCTGGACCAGGGGCTTTCTTATTTCCAATACTGAAGAGAGCCTCCTTAATGGCTTCATTAGTGACAGGAGCCAGAAGGAAAGCAGATTGATTCGCATCCAGACAAGGCCCACTATGAACAACATCCTCATCAATAGGAGAAACAGCCATGGAGATGCCAAGAAGGCTTTGATAAAAATGGACAAATTCAGCACCAACTTCATTTCTACAGTGGCAGTGAGAACCCCGGTGCTACGCTGAAGAGCAGGAATGAAGCTTTTCCTGTGTCTGTGACTCATCAAAGCATGGAAAAAACTTGTGCCTCTATCACTATCCTTTAGAAAATTGCACTTGAGCTTCTGAGAGAAGAAAGCTTTCTCAGCAGATTTGAGATTAAAAAGACTGGTCTTCAGTTGATTTACCCTGTGTAGGAGAGAAACATCATCTCTGGAATCATGCAAAAGGCGTTGTTGATGCTCCAGGTCAGTCTCCATTCTAGCCACTCTCTCTGAAATGTGGCTAAAGTGTAACTTGTTTAGACTCTTCAGGGGTTGCTTAAGAGATTTAAGTTTCCTGCACAAAACAAACATGGGAGAACCTTCGACTGGGAGTTGCCATCCATCAGAAATTAAGCCTGCATACTGTGGGTGATCAACCCACATATTGAAGAGGTGGGTTCTTCTTTGTTAGTACAAGTCGTTGGTTATGGTCTCTTTGGCGGAAGCTATTTGCTTCTTCGTGTTCTGCATGGGACCGCATGAGCTTGCATGTGTTTTCACGTTCTTTTCATTTGATCAGTTCTTGGTTTCATTTGATCAGTTCTTGGTTTGCAAGTCATTTGGCCTTGCATGTTCAGGGTATGTTGAGGGCTGGAAGTGCATGGTTCCTCATTTCTGCATGTTGCCTTCGTCGTTGCTTCGTTGAGCTGATGAGTTGTAAAACGTGGTTTGTGCATGCTTTGGCTTCTGTACGGCTTCTAGTCTCTGCATGGTTTTCTTTTGCTTGGGATGGGTGGGAGCTTCTGATTGGCTACACTTTGTTCTCTGTATGTGATGATGAAAGGGCTCTGCATCCTCTCGCTTGTGGCCTTTTTTGCTTGGTGCTCTAGCTGTTAGTCGCTTTTCTTGACACTGGTCCTGTGCTTCTTGGCTGCTCTTTAGACATTTGTCCAACTTCTCTCATGTTCACTATTCTCTATATCTACATGGATGAGCTGTTGCCACCTGTTCTTGGCTACTAGTGCTTTATTGTGTTCTACAAGGATGGCTTTCTACATCTCTGTATGGATGGGTATGCTTTGCATGGCTGGCTGATATTTATCTCCTCATGGGTGGCAGGATGTTCTTCGTCCCTGCATGATAAGCATCCATGCCTGCCTATGTTTACTTACCACGTGGATGCTGCTTCTTGTGATTTCTTACCACGTAAGGGGCTCCTCAGGGTGGCATACCTTTTCATTTCTTGTTGTAGCATCTCATAAATGCTCTTCACGTTGTCTATTGCTGTTGTGTGCTCTCCTCATTGGCCAGTTCCTCTTGTCGTTTGCTTGTGATCTCTTTCCACGTGGGGGTCTTCTGCTGATGGTTTGTTGATTTTTATGGTTCCAATCGTCTGGCGCCATTCTGCTTGTGTGGATTTGCTGCATGGCTTGCATTGCTTCCTCTCATGCTCATTGGCTTGCCTGTTCTTGGCTCTTGTTCGTGGGCTCCTGGCTCCAGCTTGTGGGTTCTCCCTTCTGGTCTCTCCAGCTTAGAGCTCATTCATCCTTTTGTCCAGTAGCTGTAGCTGCTTCATCCTCGTCGGCTTGCTGTTGCTTGCTATCTTGGATGTTCATCTCTAAAGCTTACTTCTCTGATCTTTCATCACTATTGTTTTATTTTTCATGATGCTTCTTCGTCCTGTCTTTGCTTTGTGTTAGGTTGGAACCTTATAATTTTTTGGTTCCTTTCCTAACCATTGTCTGTTTGTCACTGTTATTATTTTTCAGTGGGTTGTTGTTTTGGTCTCTAAGGGAGCCTATTCCCTTTCTGATCATCCTTGTCTCTGTTCTTGCTGGCTCACCAGCAATGTATATTTTTGATCTTTTAATATACTTATATTTTTGATAAAAAAAAAGAACCTGTAAGAAAAGGAGAGAGACGCTCTCGGTTGTAGTGAGAGATAGTGCCTGTGTTCTACACTGCGCCTGTTGATTCTCTCATTGTGCACCGTTCCTCTTCTTCACTTCTTCACGACGGCTCCTGATCTCTCTATGGGGAAATCGAAGAAACAATCCAAGATTCTTCGGTCTGTTCAAGGGGATTTTAAACTTCAAACCTCACGTCAAGTTTCCCCGAGTATTTCTAGGGCTCAATTTTGCAGCCAATCTCCGGTCCAATCTGACTCCGGTTCTTCGTCCAAAGCTTCTCCACCTCGTACCAGAGTGGTTTTTGCTGACTATGTCACCCCATCCAGTGGAGTTAGGGGTTCTCATCAAAGCAGGAACAGAGTCAATCAAACTAGTTCCTCTGCTTCACCCTTTTCCCCTTGTGCCAATAACGGCGTCTTCTTCGATGACTCTAGGGCTGGAGCATCGGCGAGCACTGGAAAGGCTGGGTGTTTCCCTCCCATTCCTGAGTTACATCGCGCTTCGACCTACCGGTCAACTCCAACGCAGAGAGGAACTCCCACTCAGCCATCGGGGTCCGTTCAAACCTCCACAAGGGCTACCTCCAGGCCCTCCTTTGACATTCCGGTTCGAACACAAACGATGACCAAGGAACCCCAACAAGGTACTTCTCAGTCTCCTGGTCTTGTTCATTTCCCTGATTTTGCATCCTCTGCTTCGTGTCAATTTAAGGATACAGACATGGCCAGCCATGCTGATTTGGGGAAGTTTTGTTTAATTGGGTTTGTTGCTGGAAAGTTTCCTGGTTATGCATCCTTGTCTCATTATATTACTCAAAATTGGACACACCATGCAAACTTTACAATGCACGATTCTGGGTGGCTCATATTTGCATTCCCTACTGAACATGAAATGCTGGAAGTTCTTGGTGGTGGACCATATTATGTGTTTGGCAGGCCGTTAATTCTCCAGGTTATGCCTGATTTCTTTGATTTCAAGCCTAATGACATGACCACGTTGCCCACATGGGTGAGATTCCCCAACTTGCCTCTTAGGTGCTGGACCCCCCTCTGTCCAAATTGGCTAGCGTTATTGGGAAACCAATACACTGTGATGACTCTACAACTAATATGACAAGGCTATCCTATGCCCGGGTTCTTATTGAGGTTGATTTACTAGGAGATTTGCCCAGCTCTGTAAATGTTGTCCTCCCTAATGGCTCCAACCTTGCTCAGCAAGTTCTGTATGAGTCACTCCCCCGTTTCTGCAAATCATGCCATGCCCTGGGACACATTGAAAATGCATGTCGCAAAGGCACAAAGTCAAAGCGCAAGACAAGGCCTCAAGACATTCATGAAGTCTCTGGTTCTCCTTCTGCGGACACAGTGGCAGTTGAGAAACAACAACCATACAATCAGGGGCCTCCTGTTGACACTCCTGTTGACCCTATGTCCACTGAAGTGGCCACCTCTGAGACCAGAAGCCACTCCTCCCCTGAGCGTAAAAGAACCAAGTTTGCTGAACCCAAGCAAGCCTCAGATTCTGGAAAGGGTGAGGAAGTTTTACCGGTTAAACGACAATACTTAACCAGGAGCAAAGCTAGCAAAAAGGATGCTCAACCCAGTTTGAGTAAACCGGGGTCATCCAAGGGCCCGTGCTCCTACATTGCAGCTCTGATGATCCGGCACCATCCTTGTTGATGTAGTTGGGTTGGGGGATTACCCCAATGTTGCTTTTTCTTGTGCAGTCATTCTGCTGGTCGGGTTTTTTATGATTGTTTTCTTTGTTCCTGTTAGTCAGGATTGGTTTCCAGGGTGGTGCAGGATGTTTCTTGCTTGCTGTTTTGTTTAGCTTGTTGATGGCTGAGGCCTGCTGGTTAGCTTGTTGCCTGTTCTGATTATGTTTTTCAGATTGTTCCTTCCTTGCTGCTGCTTTCGTGCTTTGCTTGTTGTTGGCTAGATCCTTGCTGGTTCTGCTAGGAGTGGTTCCTTGCGGGTTGTTGTCCCTGGTGCTGCTTTTGC
Organism: Populus simonii; assembly: GCA_007827005.2. Lineage (NCBI taxonomy): Eukaryota > Viridiplantae > Streptophyta > Magnoliopsida > Malpighiales > Salicaceae > Populus > Populus simonii. Next base: position 105,904 of record CM017471.2, read on the forward strand.
TGCCGGTTGTTCTCCTGGGAGATGCCTTGGGTCTCCCTGGTTTGCTTATTGTTTCGATTGTTGCCGGATGTGGCCTGTTTTGGGATGTTCGGCTGGTTTGCTGGATCGGTTCCTTCTACTTGTTCAGTGGAGCATATTTGTCCCCTGCATGAGGGGTGTTGGTAGCCAGTGGTCCAGCCTGTTTGTTGGTCTGCTGCTGGAAATCTTCTTGTTCGGCTTAATGGGAGGATGTTCCCCTAAGCTTTTTGAATTCTGTTTTGCTCTGCATGAGGGTTGTTCATGCTTTTGTTCATAGGCTGTTGTTCCCTTGATCTCTCGGGTGCCTGTGTCTAACCTGATTGGAAGGCTTTCTGGGAACAGGGGATCTATTTCTGTTTTGTCGCTGTGGGAGCCTGGTTCCCAAGCTTTTTGGATGGTAGGTTGATTTTTTGGATCAGTGTATAGGGGATCCTAATTTTCTGGTTGGCTTGTGCTGGGAGAACGTTCCCCAGCACTCGCCTCTTGTGTTTTGCTAAGGTTAAGGGAGTCTGTTCCCTTTGTTGGTGCATGTACAGTTCTGCTGGTTTTCCGCTTATACCGCAAGCTTGTCTTGCTCTTTTTGATCTATATACTTCTTACATTTGATAAAAAAAAAAAACCTGTAAGAAAGCCTTGAGAGAGAAACAAGAGAGAGAAGCTCTCCTTCCCCCATGGGAACAGTTTCCTTTGTCCATGGCGCCAGCTGAAATTTGAATTTTCAGTTACTATAGCTTCCCCCCCCCCCCCCTCCATGCTTATCTTCTGCTTTACACTTTCTTCATGGCCAAAAACAAGAGAAATACACACCGACACCCTGTTCAACAACAACCCAACAACTTTGTTCTTGCTATGGCTGCCCCACCCTTTCCTCCTCCTCCTCTTCCTCCCCCTCTTCTCCCCTACCCCCCTTCTAAAGCGGTGGCCGGTGGGTCCAGCCTTGACAAATTTTTGATTTTTGCTAATGAAGTGTCTGTTCCTCAACAGATTGTCTCTTCTCCCTCTACCCCTGATCATGTGCTTGTAGAGGACTGCTCTGATGAGGATGATTATGATGAAGATGAAGTGGATTATTTTGCATCTGGAGGAAGTTCCAAGTTTTTTCGCTCCCCTGTGCCACCTTCTACAGGCAATAATTTAGATAACACTCCTCACAGTGTTTCGAGGGTTTCACCTTTGTGTGGTTCTGGAAAATTAGTCATACCAGCGACTACCTCAACGAAGAAGGGACCCTCTCCTGTGCCTGCTTCCCAACACAACATCCCAGGTCTTGCCGTGGTGGATCATAACCTTCCAACTGTAGTCTCCTCACCTGCAGAGGCTTCTCACTTAGGTACTTCTCATTCTTCTGCACCTGTTGAGAGATGGCGAGACCTAGTTGCATCCAACCGCAACACTATCACAGGTCCTAAATTATCGCACTTCTCATCTTCTTCTTGCAATGATTTACCCTGTGACTTGACTTCTGATGATTTAGACAATAATTATGATGTATGGCAACTCTGTATTGTGGGCTATGTTGCTGGCAAGTCGCCTGGTTTTAAAGCTTTGAGTAATATTATCTCCAGGTCTTGGAAATGTGAAGCCTCTTTGGCTATTCATGAATCTGGCTGGTTAGTTTACAGGTTCAAAAATGTTGCTGATAAACTTGCTGTTCTTGCTAATGGTCCTTACTTGATCTATGGTCGGCCCCTGATTATCAAAGCTATGCCAGAGTACTTTGATTTTGGGACGGACGAGATGTCTTGTGTTCCTGTATGGGTTAAATTCCTAAATTTACCGTTAAAATGCTGGTATCCTAGATGCCTTTATAAGATTACTAGCAAATTAGGCACGCCTATACAAAAGTGACCAGCTCACCTTTAACATGTCGAGAATTTCCTATGCTAGAGTTCTTGTAGAATTGGATCTGCTTGCTGATCTCAAATCTTCTATTGTCATTAACTTACCAAATGGTGCCACTCTAAATCAACCGATGATATATGAGACACTTCCTATTCTGCAAGTTGTGTAAAGTCCTTGGGCACAACACGGGAACTTGCACCTCTCCTCCTACCCCGGCGGTGGCAAGACCTTTGGACAAGAAAAGCCATCCATTTATAGTTACAAATAAGAGCCGTAATGTTTTTTATCGTCTAGGTCCTATTTCAGAGCCTAGCCTGGGCAAAGCTAAAGGCCAGATTGGGGAGTCTTCACATAGTTATGATCCCATGACCACCGAAGTTACAGTGGCCTTTGGTGAATGGGAAATTGTCAAAAGAAAGAAAGCAAGGAAATCTCCTGGCATACCTGTGGGAGCCACACACACAACTGATCAGGGTTCAACCATCCCCCCTAGAGGTAAAGAACCTGTTGTCTCATCTTCAGAAGGCATTTGCACCTTTGATTGTATCCCCCCCCATCATCCATAATGGGAAAGAACCAGTTGGAGCAGTCCTATACAGGAAAGTTCCTAATGTAGTTCTTGTTTGTGTACCCACTACACGTGGTCAGAGAAGGAGTTCATCTCGAGCATTTGGGAGTGGTAGGGTTCCCCCTCCACCCCCTCTTATGTAATGTTATTATTCAGTTGGAATGTCAGAGGACTTAACAGTCCTCTAAAGCAGCATGAGTTGGTTTGTCTCATGCAAAAACATAAATTTGATGTGTGTGGTCTCCTGGAGACAAAATTGGCTCCTTCCAAGCTTAAGTTTATGCACAGATTTCGCTTGAAGCACTGGAAGCTTGTTTCAAATGTGGAAGCTGCTGGCACTGCTAGAGTTGTTGTATTATGGAATCCTTCTACTGTTCATATTGATCTGCTTGATTCTTCTCCCCAATTTATTCATGTCTCCATTCGATGCTTGTCTACTCATTTCACCTTTGCTGCTTCATTTGTTTATGATTACAATACCATCATTGCCCGTAGAACTCTGTGGGATGGCCTTAAATCTTGGGCTCCAACTGGTCCCTGGCTTGTGTTGGAAGATTTCAATTCCACTCTTTCTCAGGATGACAAGTATAATGGTGAACCGGTCTCCTCTTATGAAGTCTCTAATTTCAGAGCATGTTGCTCAAAGCTTAGCCTTTCAGATTTAAATTACACTGGCTGTCACTATACTTGGTCCAATGGGACTGTTTGGACTAAAATTGACCCTGTCCTAGTCAATCCTTCATGGAACAATCTTCAGCTCGTTACCCATGTGCATTTCCAACCTCTGGGAGCTTTCTCTGACCACTCAGGAGCTCATATCCGCATTGGTGGCAATTGTCCCCCAGGTTGTCGTCCATTTAAGTTCTTCAATATGTGGATTGATCACCCACAGTATACAGGCTTAATTTCTGATGGATGGCAACTCCCAGTTGAAGGTTCCCCCATATTTGTTTTGTGTAGGAAACTTAAATATCTTAAGCACTCCCTAAAGAGTCTAAACAAGTTACACTTCAGCCACATTTCAGAGAGAGTGGCTAGAATGGAGACCGACTTGGAGCATCAGCAACGCCTTTTGCATGATTCCAGAGATGATGTTTCTCTCCTGCATAGGGTAAATCAACTGAAGATTAGTCTTTTTAATCTCAAATCTGTTGAGAAAGCTTTCTTTTCTCGGAAGCTCAAGTGCAATTTTCTCAAGAACAGTGATAGAGGCACAAGCTTCTTTCATGCTTTGATGAGTCACAGACATAGGAAAAGCTTCATTCCTGCTCTCCAGCGTAGCAACGGGGATCTAACTACCACTATAGATGAAGTTGGTGCTGAATTTGTCCACTTTTATCAAAGTCTCCTTGGCACCTCCTCGGTTGTTTCTCCTATTGATAAGGATGTTGTTTCTCCTACTCAATCTGATTTCCTTCTGGCTCCTGTCACCAACGAAGCCATTAAAGAGGCTCTCTTCAATATTGGAAATAACAAAGACCCTAGTCCCGATGGATTCTCTTCTCTGTTCTTCAAACAGTCTTTGGATATTGTTGGAGCTGATTTCTGCGCGGCAGTACAGGATTTCTTCTCCTCTGGACGGATCCTATAGCAGATCAATCATTCCATTATTGCTCTAGTTTTGAAATCTGCTAATGTTAATTCTGCCAATGATTTTCGGCCCATCACATGTTGCAATGTCGTTTACAAAGTAATCTAAAAAATTCTTGCAGGAAGGCTCGGGCATGCCCTCCAGGGCATCATTAATCCAGCTCAAAACGCCTTCCTTGGTGGGAGAAACATGATTGATAACATTAATCTGACACAAGAGTTACTCCGGCAATATGGTAGGAAGAGAACCTCCCCTCGATGCCTTCTTAAAGTTGACTTCAGGAAAGCATTTGATTCGATGCAATGGCCCTTTCTCAGAGCTTTTCTTCATCTGCTGGGCTTCCCTCAGAGATTTATTCATCTGGTGATGCTATGCGTGGAAACCTCCTCATACTCTATTGCTATTAATGGCAATCTCTATGGTTTCTTCCCTGGGAAGTGTGGAGTTCGGCAAGGTGACCCTCTCTCCCCCTATCTATTCCTAATCTGCATGGAGTATTTCTCCCGTATGCTGGGAATGGCCACTCAACAGCCAGCTTTTCACTTCCACCCAAAGTGTGCACCTCATCACATTTGTCACCTTGGATTTGCTGATTACGTTCTCTTATTATGTCGTGGGGATTGCTCTTCTGTTCAGATTCTTATTGAGCAGCTTCATGCTTTTGGCCGGGTTTCAGGGCTGCATATTAATGCAAGGAAATCCTTTATGTATTTTGGTGGTGTTAGTGGCAGCTTGAAGCAGAATATCCTCTAGGACTCTTGTTTTTCTGAAGGTAGCTTCCCTTTTAAATATCTTAGGGTCCCCCTCAGCCCCCACAGGCTCCTGGCTAGCCAGTTTTCTCCCCTCCTGCATCAACTTGAATCTGTTATTCAAGGTTGGATGGGCAAGCATTTATCCTACGCTGGGTGATTGGAATTAATCAGCTCTGTTTTATTTGGAATGGTCCAATTTTGGCTTAGTATCTTTCCCATGCCAGAGAGTGTCATCACTCAAATTACTTGTATTTGCAGGAACTTCCTTTGGACTGGTAGTACAGTAAGAAATATGTCTGCATTAGTTGCTTGGAAGAACATCTGTTTGCCAAAAGCTGAAGGAGGTCTTGGTCTATATGACATTAAAGCAAGGAACAATTGCTTTCTTGTGAAGTAGCTATGGAATATTCATTTGAAAGCTGACTCCATTTGGATTCGTTGGGTGCACCATTTTTATTTGCAGGACACCAACATCTGGACAGTCCCCTTTCAACAAACCTCTTCCCCCTTAAGGAAATCTTTCATTAAATTGCGTGACCGTCTCCTTGATGACTGTGGAGGGCAGCCAGTAGTTATCTCCATACTGCAAAGTTGGGTTAATACCACAAAGCCTTTTTCAGCAAATGCTTATGAATACTTGAGAACCAAAGGAACCCCGGTCTCTTGGGTTAATGTGGTTTGGGAATCCTGGTGTCTTCCACGACATAGTTTTATCATGTGGCTTGCATTGCTTAAGCGGCTGAGAACAAGAGACAGGCTGCATTTTGTTGACATTGATGTTAGGTGTGTTTTCTGCCAAGATCATGAAGAGAGTCATAGTCACCTGTTTTTTGCCTACAGCTGGACATCCTTTTTATGGATGAAAGTCAAATCCTGGCTTAGACTAAACAGAGGCATGACCACTATCAATAGTGCAGTTCGGGGACTTCGTCTCAAGGGGAAAACTGTTGTCACTAGAATGAAAAAAAGTCTCCCTCAGCATTGTTGTTTACTTGATATAGAAAGAAAGGAATAGGAGGGTTTTTGAAAATTCCTGCTCTCTTGTAGAGCCTATCTTTCGATGTTTTTAGGTATTATTCCACATGATGTTACACTTTCATCAGCGTGATCTCCCCATTCTTAATTGACTGGTTGCTGATCGTTATGGTGATGCTATCCTTTGGTTTGCATTGAGATGGGCTGCTTCAGCTTTTCTTTGATGTTACTGCTCCTATTGAGTTCTTGTCTTGTTGCTTTGGCGTGCATGGTTTCCTGCATGGTTTCCCCGTCCCTGTACTGGCTATTCGCTGTATGATTGACTGCATTTCCACGTCTCTGCATGGAAGGGTTCATGACTTACTGTTGCTTTCTTTGGCTAGTCTTTGCTTTGTGTCGCTGCATGGTTGGCTGCATCTCCACGTCTCTGCCTAGCATGATTAATGACGGAAGGCTGCATCTCCTCAACTGCATGGAATGATCTGCTGTCCTCTAATTGGCTGCATCTCCTCAGCCTCTGTATGGCTATCTTGGCGTCTTTGCATGGAAGAGCCTCTGCATGGATGTCTTGGCGTCTTTGCATGGAGGAATTTGGGATTGCTCTGATTCTGCATGGATGAGTCCACGCCTCTTCCTTAAGGAGTCACTGTTGGCTGCTTACTTGGCGTGCTAAAGCTCTATTGCTGATGTGCGCACTCCTCATTGGCCGGTTCCATTTATCTTTTTTTTTTTATCAAATGTAAGTATTGTATAGATCAAAAAGAGCAAGAGAAGCTTGCAGTACAAGCTGGAAACCAGCGATACAAAAGACATACAAATCCTGGCAAAGGGAACAGGCTCCCTTGAACAAACCATAGAAAGATCAACGGGAACAGACTCCCTTGAACAAGCTAAAGGGAATAAGATCCCAAAACCAAATAGCATGAACATCCCTCATGCAGGGAATAGAAAAGCAAAAAGCCTGGAGGACCATGCCCCACTAAGCAGAACCCGGAGTGACCAATCAGCAAACCAGCTCCAAGACAGCCTGGACCAATTGATTTCCAAGTGACAGCACTAAGGGGAACCGGTATGAGACCCCACAGGAGAAAGCCATATACAAAACGAGAATCCAACAGTGAGAGCGTGGACCTCTGACTACAAGCCAATGGCATGCAACCAAATCCCCACCAGGCATTCAGCAGGAGAGCAAAAGCCGCCCAGGGGCCCCATCAGCAATACGTGAAACCAAAATGCATGAGCCATGCATTAGTGAAGCGGCAGAAACACAACACCACACAGCACCCTGCATGAACAAGGGAAACACACAGATGATAGCAACAACCAGCAGCAGACAAATCAGTATCGTCCACTATTCCTAGTACATAAAGGCAGCATCAACCAACGAAAACCACTAATCTCAATCGAACAACCCCCAACCGATACAGAACCAAATTGGCATCCTATAAGGCTCCCAAACAGATATATTACAGAAATTTGCATGAGGCTAGCAACCTCATGCTGCGCCAAGAAGGCCACTTTTATACCACCTGCAGGTGATCATCTATATGCAAGATGAGGGAAAAGCCTATCCCTGTCTCCACGCTTCATCTGGTTTCGAGTTTGAACTCGACTCTGGGCCAACACCTCCACTATAGGAGAGGGGATAGGTGGTCCGTGCAGATGAGCATCATCAGCAGTAGTGACGAAAGTAGTGTTGGGAGGGGAGTGACGGTGGTCATTGCCAGCACAAAGGGGCTGAGCTAAGGATTCAGTACAAGGAGGGGAAGAAGCCCAAACACCGGCTATACAAGGGGTTGCCACCAGTGGATTAGTTCCAGATGAGGTTTGAACTGGTCCGGTGCAAACAGGGGAAGAGGAAGGGATAGGGTTTGTCTCCACCCCGGGTTGACATGCCTCTATCGCCTTTCCCTTATCCTGTTTTCTGGATTTACGTTTGGATTCCACTATAACCCAGACGTTAGTAGGTTCAAGATCAACTTCAGACCCAACATCCCCTGTATAACCCACAGGAATGACAGCATCTTGCACCTGTGGCAGAGCAGGAGAAGGCTGGATTTGCACCTGTGGCTGAGCAGGAGAAGGCTGGAGAGGAGGTTGGGGGCCCAATCTACTAGAGACAGTCCCTTTAGCAGCTGGAGTTGCCGGAGTTAGTGGTTGATTGCTGGGGATAGCTTGGGAAGCAGCAGTTTTAGAGCAGAGGACTCGTGTATGACCAAGAACATGGCAGAAAGTGCAATACTTGGGCAGAGCCTCATATACAACCGGTTGGCGCAGAGCAGGCCCTTCAGGCAGAGAGATCTCAACTGAATGTTGGAGATCCTCAAGGAGATCAATTTCAACTAGTACCCGGGCATAAAAGATACGAGAAAGAGTCGACGTAGGCTGATCACATTGGATGGGCTTCCCAAGCACACTAGCTATATTTGAAAGACAAATAGGTGACCAGCAGCACAGGGGAAGGTTGGGAAATTTTACCCAAACAGGGACCCTTGACATTTCTTCACTGGAAAAATCAAAGAACTTCGTCATAGGCCGCAAAATGAGAGGCCGTCCATAGATTAAGTAAGGGCCTCCACTAAGAACCGAAAGCTTGGCTTCCTCTGTTTTAAACCGATAAACCAGCCATCCAGAGTCATGGATGGATAGGGTAGCTTCACATTTCCAGATAGCAGAAATAATACTGTTCAGGGCTCCATAACCTGGCCTTTTCCCAGAGACATAACCCACAACACAGAATTTCCACACATCAAAATAGGTTGAATGTCCTCCAGTGAGATGCCACAAGTTCTAGAAAGATGGTTAAGGGAGAAGTGTTGGAGCTTGGTATAGGAAACAGTAGATCTATTGGAGAGAAAAAGGTCACTCCATTTGCTACTTCCATGAACAGAGACAGGGTTACCTGCTACAGTGGAGGGTGGAACCTCGCGACATTCAGAAGATGAAGAAGAAGGAAGCACAGCCTTCGCCAGAGGTGGGGAAAGAATCTGCTCAGCAGGAGGCAGAGAAGGCAGGGTTGACTGGCCACCTGCAGGAGAGGCAACAGGGGGAGAAGAAAGCTTCTTTGCAGGAAACAGAGGAGGAGGGGTGGAGTGGCAACTAGCAGGGGAAGCCACAACCACTGGAGAGGAGAAGGGAGATGCCCCTGTACAGTCAAAATCCATAGAAGAGTCAAAATCCACCTCCTCATCGTCCAGATCATCCTCGCCAGACCAATCCTCCACGAGCACATGGTTGATACTAGGAGATACAGAACCATGCGGGGAGGGGAGAACATGATGGGGAGGACGCGGGTCTTCAGAGCCAAAATCTACAGGCGGGCTTTGCTTTGAATTTGAATTTTGGGTTACTGTAGCATGAACAGTACTATGCGGGGCTGTTAAAGCTAAAACGGCGGAATCATTAACAAACTGAGCATCAGTCAACTTTTGCTGTTACAACCGAGATCTATGGGACCCAGCCTTCTTTTTGTTGTTAGCCATAACAAGGAGATAGGCGAGGATCAACAGATCAAAGGAACAAAGAGAGTGAACAGTGGCAGGAGATCACAAAACACAAGGGAAAAACTTCACACGGAAGGAGAGCATCTCTCTCTAATTTCTCTTTCTAGGATTTCCTCACTGAGAGCTCCGGTTCCATTTATCTTCATTTGCTTGCTTGTGGTTCCTTTGTGTTCTGCATGGGATCGCATGAGCTTGCATGCGTTTTCACGTTCTTTATTTTGATTAGTTCTTGGTATTTCTGTTTGGCCTTGCATGTTGAGGGCTGGACGTGCATGGTTCCTCGTTTCTGCATGGTCTTTCATTTAATTTGGCTGGGTGGGAGCTTCTAATTGGCTATACTTTGTTCTCTGGATGTGATGATGAAAGGGTTCTACATGCACTTGCATGTGGCCTTATTTGCTTGGTGATTCAGCTGTTGGCCGCTTTTATTGACACCGGTCCTGTGATTCTTGGCTGATCTCCAGACATCTGTCTACATTCTCTCGTGTTCACTATTCCTTATATCTGCATGGATGAGCTGTTGCCACCTGTTCTTGGCTGCTGCTAGTGTATTAATGTGTTCTGGCTGGAACCTGGCTGGGCTGTCTCTGTCTCTGCAAGGATGGCTTTCTACGTCTCTACATGTATGGGCATGCTTTGCATGGATGACTGGTAATTGTCTCTATATGGATGGCAGAAAGTTCTTCATCCCTGGATTTTCTGCATGGCTTCCTCTTGTTCTCATCGGCTTGTCTGCTCTTGGCTTCAGCTTGTGGGCTCCGGTCTCTCCTGCTAAGAGTTTCATTCATCCTTTTGTTCTGTAGCTGTCGCTGATTAATCCTCGTCGGCTTGCTGCTTGATACCTTGGGAGTTCATCTCTTCAGCTTGAGCTCTCTGGTCTTTCATCACTGTTGATTTGTTTTTCAAGTTATTCCTTTGTCCTGTTTTGCTTTATGTTAGGTTGGGAACCTTATACTCTTTGGTTCCTCTCATAACCATTGTCCGTTTTTTCACTATTATTATTTTTCAGTGGTTTGCTTTTTTGGTCTCTTAGGGAGCCTGTTCCCTTCCTGATCATCCTTGTATCTGAACTTGTTGGTTCTCTAGCAATGTCTATTTTTTGATCTTTTTATACACTTACATTTTGATTAAAAAAAAAAACTTGTTCTCTCGATCGAAGGTTGCTTTCGCTGATTTTGCCAATTTCTCAAGTGATATTAGGGTTTTGTCTTCTCGCAGAAACAAACCCATGAAAATGTCAGGCTCCCCTGCTCCCTCTCATCATTGTCCCTCCTCTGGTGGTCGTACCGATGGCTCCGCTGGTAGTTCTAGGGCCATCCCTTCGTCCTTGGACCACTATGTGGTGCGCCGTGGTGAGGTTAAAGCTAGTGGTTCTCGCCTGTGCTCCAACCTGACTGCTACTTCTCCCCTTCCAGTTCAGGGTCATCTTTCGGTGATTCACCCTTCTATCTCCCCCTCCCTGCCTTCTGAGGGGGCTCCTCACGATCCTCCTAACAAAGTTACACCAAGTCGGGTTGGCCCAATTGGTTCATCACCAGGTACATCGCATTCCCCTTCTCTTGTTCACTTCCCCGACTTTGCATCCTTTGCTGCATGTCATATTCAGGGTAGTGATATTAGTGAACTAGTTGATAAATGGAAGTTTTGCTTGGTCGGCTATGTGGCTGGGAAATTTCCTGGGTATTCTGCATTGTTATCGTTTATTAACCGCACTTGGCAGCATAAAGCAAATTTCTTAATGCATGATTCGGGTTGGTTGATCTTTGAATTCTCTTCAGAATCAGAAATGCTAGATGTTTTTGGGGCAGGTCCATATGTTGTATTTGGTAGACCTTTTATTCTGCAAATCATGCCTGAATTTTTTTATTTCCAATTTACTGAGCTTACTACCATGCCCATATGGGTGCGATTCCCTAATCTGCCATTACGTTGCTGGAGTCATATCTGCTTATCCAAAATTGCAAGCATGGTTGGTAAATCAATTCACTGTGATGGCCCCACTGCTCAAATGTCCCGGGTTTCTTATGCTCGGGTCCTCATTGAAATAGACCTCCTTTCTGATTTACCATCCACTGTCCATGTGATATTACCCAATGGTAACACTTTGGTGCAGCAATTGGTATATGAATATCTGCCTCGCTACTATAAGCAGTGCAAGTCTCTTGGTCATTCCACTCTTACTTGCAACAAAGGCCACGTCCCTTGAAATAGAAAGAGGCCCCATGGCACTTCAGCCTGTTCAGCCAGCTTTAGTCCCTCTGCAGAGACTACTGCTGTTGAGAAGCAGGATCCATATTATGCAAGGCCTTCTGTTCATCCTCAAGAGGACCCTATGTCCTCAGAAGCTGCTGCAACTGGTCCTATAAGCGCCCAACCTCCTGGTAGTATGAGACCCAAGGCTACTAGTCCTGAACCCTCTAATGCTGAAAAGGTGGGCACTATACCTCACTCGAAGTAAAGGAGCTGCCATCCCTCGTATGGACCCGCAATCCACAACCCCTGCTGTAGTCTTTCAGTCGCTGCATAGCTCTGATGACTCTGCCCCCTCATCCATCCTTTGATGGTCTGTTCCTTTTGTCTAGCAGAGTTCGTGGTTCCATGAGGATGCCATGTTTCTCTGGCCTGTTTGTACAATTGCTTGTGACTTTTGTCTTGTGCAGTTATTTTGCTGGTTATATGTTGCTTGCTTTCTCTGTTCCTGCTTGTCAGGATTGTAGGGATTTTCTTATCTCTTGTGCAGCTTTATCTCTGTTTGGTTATGCTCTTAGCGGTTGCTGGGTATTCCCCCTGCTTGGTTTGAGGATCTTTTACTAAGCTAATCGCTGACTGGTTTACTCGGAGCTGCTGCCTACTACTTCAATGGCTGAGGCCTATTGGTAGGCTTATTGCCTGCTCTGCTGTTATGCTGAGGGAGCCTGTCCCCCTTGCTATTCAGATGGTTCGGCTGGTATGCTGGATTGGCTTATTTTGTTTGTCCAAGGGAGCATGTTCTTTTGTTATGTTTTCAGTGTGCTTGTTTGGGGAGGCTGTTCCCCTGCACATGCCTTTTGTGTTGTATTTATGTTCTGTAAGCTCCACTTGCTTTGGTTCTCTAGGGAGAATGTTCCCTCCTGGTTCCTGCACATTACTGTTGGCTTGTGTAGTTTTGGTTCTATTCGCTTGCTGGGAGTCTGTTCCCCTTGCTTGTTTTGTACATATGTTTTTGGCTTGTTGGTTTTCCAGCTTGTCCAACCTTTTGATCTATATATTTCTTACATTTGATAAAAAAAAAAAAGAACCTGTTCTCTCTGGAAAGTTGGAGTTCCAGGGCTCATAAAAGTTCATCTCCTCTCTGGAAAGCCATTCTGCTATTGAAAGATCAGTTGCTCAATGACTATGGAGGAAATGCTAAAGTAGTTAACATGTTACAAATCTAGCACAATGATAAGAGAAATTTTACTGCCAATGCACATGAACACTTCAGATTCAAAGGACCAACTATTCACTGGGAGAAAGTGGTATGGGAGCCTTGGTCATTTCCTAGGCACAACTTCATCCTATGGTTAGCTGTGCTTGAAAAGCTAAAAACAAAGGATAGATTGAGTTACATCTCACCATCCACTCAATGTTTTCTCTGCAGGCAAGAAGAGGAGACTCATGACCACCTTTTCTTTGCTTGTGCCTGGACCTCCACGTTATGGGGAAAGGTTAAATACTGTTAAGGCTTACCAGGAACATGGCAAGTCTAACTAGTGCTATTCGAGCTATGAATAACAACAAGAAAGGGTTGTAGTCGAGAATGAAAAGAGTTGGCCTTGCTCTGGTTGTGTATATAATATGGGAAGAAAGGAACCGTAGAGTTTTTGAGAATGCTGGAAAATCTATTGATGTCCTATTTAGAAAATTTCAGATCCTATTCTATATTGTCTTGTATTTTCATGAAAATAATCACTTGGCTTACAATGTTGCCGACTGAAGTTTTGGGTAGCATGGGTTTAGTTTCTTGCTGGTTTGGTTTTTCTTGCACTTCATCAGCTAGTCTAGAGGTTTCTAATTCTGTATATAATTTTTTGTTTTGGTTAGGCTAGACACCTTTCAATGGATTAGGTTTCTAGAATAACCAATGCTGTTTGTTGGTTTCCTTGGCCCTGCGTGGGTGTTTAGTATTCGTCATCTGTTGCCGTTTGTTGATGTTGTTGGTTTACTATTGCTCTCTTGTCCTATGTTGGTTTGCTGGTTCTTCATCGCCTTCGTTGTATACTGCCAGTGTTAGGCTGAAGTTATGTTGAAGCTTGGTGGAAGATGGTTTTTGGGTCCGCATGGTTCAGCTTGGCTATGGTTATTTGGTTTAGTTCCTGCATGGCTTGCATGGTTTCCGCATGGTTTTCTACGTGATGATTAATGACGTGTTGCAGTTCTCTTGGCTGGAATTATGCAATTTTGGTTTTCTTGCTAGCTCTCTGTGTGGCTGCTGTTGGGACCTTTTAGTCGGTTAATTAATGTTGTTTCCTAGGGAGTTTTTCCTGAAAGAGCTCTCAGTGTCACTGCATGGATGTTTAGCTAGTCATTGTTCTTGGCTGCTAGTGTAGTTTTTTGTTTTAGTTGTTAGGCGGGTGTTTGTCTCTGCATGGTTGAGTTGATAATGCGTGGTCCCTTCGTCCCTGTGTGCATGAGCTGTTGTCTTCTACTCTCGGCTATTTTGGTTGTGTTAGGCTGAAGCTATTCTGAAGCTTGGCTTGTGGGTCCGCATGGCTCGGCTTGGATTATGGCTATATGGTTTGGTCTTTTCATGGCATGCATGGTTTCCACATGTTTCTCTTCATGACTCTTGTTGTGTTGCTGTTCTCCGAGCTGGAAGTGAGCTCTATGGGCTCTCTTGCTAGCTCTCTGTGTGGCTACTGTTAGCCTTGGGGTTGTTTAATTATGTTGTTTCTTAGGGAGCTTATTCCCCTTTTTGGTTTAGGGTACTTGTTACCCTCTTATCTGTATATAATTTGTTTTGGTTGCTTTTGTAGCATGGTTACTTTTGATCTTAATATATTCTTACATTTGATCAAAAGAAAAGATCATGTTCTCTCTGTCAAAGGGCTCTCAGTCAGCTGCAGCTAGAGAGAGAATCTAGAGAGAGATGCTCCCCCCTTCCCCTTGGAATGGCGTTCTCCAGCTCCTGAATTTTGGTCTCTTTCTCCTTTGGCCTTCTGTATGGCCATTGAGAATCCCCTCTTTTGGTATTTCTTCTCTTGGTTCATAATCCAAGAGAAGTTTTGGATTATTATCTATCAGCTTTCATTTTTGGTCTACGATGTGCTCTCTGCGCATCAAGCCTCCCTTGCCTTCTCTGCCTCATCTCTCCAGTATCCAACCCTTAAAACCCATAAAGCTGATGGGTCTTCTGCTGAGGATGCCTCTGTTGGATCTAGGGCTGAGCGTGTCACCCTTTCTCTAGGTTCTTTTCTGGCGGAGGATGTTCTGGGCGATTTTGTAGACTCCTCTTTCTTAATGGATGATCTTGCCAGCGGTTTGTCCCTCTCTGGCATGGAATTCATTTCTGCTTCCATTAATTGGGTTGCTTCTCCATCTAGTGTGCGATTACAGATTTTCCCGATTAAGGTTATCTCTGTTGTTCGTCCATGGCCTGCATATTCAGTTGATAGAGCTATTGGAGGCTGTTATGTAGTTCCTGGTAAAGAGCTTCTCACCCTCTCTGTGGGTGTCCTAGTCGGCAATCTGGAATTTACTATTACCAGCGTCGCGGTCCTTCGGCTGTTTATTGACAGGGTACCCACACCTTGCTCAAGCATGGAACTGCTCTGGTGTTCTAATGTCCAGCTTGCCAATGCTAGAGCTACAAGAGACTCTTCCTCAGGTACTCTCTCAGTCTTAAGGTCTTGGAGATGCTGTTGGTGTTCTGCCTTTCGGCATGAACTTGTGAATTCTTCTTTTCGTGCTTGTGGAGGTTGTAGGATGTTTCCTCCCCCTCCCTCTTGATGTCTCTATCTGCTAGATTTTCAGAGGGCTTTGTACCCTTTGCATCAACATGAGGCTTTCAACCTCATGGTGTTTGGTTTGTGTGATATTTGCTGCTTTTGTGGAGTCAGTTCCTCTCTGTCTTGCACAGTTAAAGTTTGTTGTTTGAGATATCTGTATGCTGGAGCTCAATCTACTTGCTTCAGTTTTATGCCGTATGGGATTTTTCTGCTACGATATAGCTCTATGTGTTGCTGTTATATGTAGCTTGGATTGCAGTATGTCACCCTTCCTGAAGCTGGTTGGATTTCTTTGCTACAATTCATTTCAGTGAGGATATCCTGCTATTGCTTGGGCTGTGGTTTGATTGCTAGAGTTGCATGGCTTGATTGCTGGAGCTGCGTGGCTTCCTGCCCGACTTGTTGTTTCATTTGTCCAGACCTGCAGGTTCTTTATAGATTGCTTGTGATGTTAGCTCTCTTGGGGCTGGTCTTGATTACTAGGAGTTGCTAGCACTCTCCCCGCTCTCATCTTGCTGTTTGCAGGTCTTTGTTGTGGGTTGTATGTTGCATTCTTTATTGGTTTGCTAGAGTTAACGTAACATTGGGTTATGGACCCATGTGTTTGTTGCAACTCCATGCTTTGTTATAGCTTGCTGTTATAGTATTTTGTTTTGTATATGTCCCGCTCCTTCTGTTGGCTGTTATTGGATGGCTGAATGGAGTTTGATTGTCTTTGGGCTGATTTGGATGCGAATACTAGTTGATGCTAAACCTGTTGGGTAGCTCTGTTGCACTTAACTGTAGATTGTTTTAGATGAAGTATGTCCTGGGACTGCTTGTTGTGATGCTAGCTTTTTTACTTAGCTTGTGCTATGCAGGTTAGTTAGCTTGTTGTTGCTATATGCAGCTTGGTATGCTGTGCTTCTTGAAGCTGGTTGGAATTGGGTGTTGCTCCTTGCAGCTTGTTTTGCTAGACTCTGTCCTTGATATGATATGGTTTACAAGGGTGCTGATATAGTGCTGGTTTGCAGACTTGTGTTTGCTGGTTGGGTCGCTGGATGCTACTGGTTTGCCGCAAAGGCTTTCTTTGCCTGCTGTGGGGCATTGTTTGGGGTTTGTCTGGGTGAGGTTCTCTCCCCTTGTCCATACACTATGCCTCTTGTTTCATGTTGGTTCTACTGCAGGTTTGATTCGGCTGGCCTCTCTCGATAGTTGATATGGATCCCAACAGTTTGGGTGAGGCTCTCTCCCCTCATGATTGGGCTATTGATGTAGTGTTCTCTGTCGCTGCTCTGCTATCCCAGTAGAGAGTGTTGGATGGAGTCTGTCCTAGTAGCGTACTAGCCATGTTGTGGTGCAAGGTTGGTCTGCTGGTGATGATGTGTGGATGGTTTCTCATGATTGCCTGGTACAGGGATCCGTTTGGGTGAGGCTCTCTCCCCAATTGTCTAGTCCCCATGTATGTTACTGTACTAGTGGATACCCGGTTTTTGTTGCAGTTGCTGATTATTCTGTGATTGCTGCCAATCTTGGGTTGGAAGGAAATTGTATCTCTAATGCTGCCGGTTTTTGGGACTCCATGCTGATGTTTCTTCTGCCAGTGGGGATCAGTCGGGGTGAGGCTCTCTCCCCAATTGCTTGATCTCGTCTAGATGATGGAATCTGGAGCAGATGTGTAGGTCCTGCTATTGTCTGCCTGTAGTGGGGATCAATTAGGGTGAGGCTCTCCCCAATGCTTTGATCTCCCCCAGTTCCTGGTTGCACAGTGATTAGTACTTAAAAGTGCATTCTCATTAAGGTTTTATATCATCATATTGCACCTAAAGTATCATTAAATTCCTTAACTAAAGCATGTTTTATAATAACAAGTCTGATAATATAATATCTCTTTAATTTATGGTAAATGCTTATTTTGAATGCAGGTATATCTCACAATTCAAAGGATTGATTGATGTGATTAACTATTGAAACTGAAGAGACAAAAAGAGGACTAAGCTAAGAGAAGAGATGTTGGTTCAATTCCAAACTGGAACACCATTCGGTTATTGGATCATAACTCAAGTTGTAGACTTGGATTTAGGTCTCCTTTATGTGGATGGAAAGCTAAGACATAGACCTAAAACTTTCATGCGGAGTCCAAGACTCAATTCTGCCGTTTTCAAGTTCAAATCTTAGCAACAAAGGAGAAGTCAGAATCTGTCCTGCAGCTCAGACACTGTTCAGTTTTTAGCTCATATCTTGAGTTCTAGAAGTCCAAATGAGCTTTATTGTTTTTTGTTGGAAAGCTGAGAAAATTGCCCACAACTTTCATAAGTACAAGGGGCTCTAATTTTGATGTTAGAAATGATATTTTGGCCAACCAATAATATCAATAACCAGCCAATAATGTCAATAACCAGCAGCCAACAATGTCAAAAATCAGCATTCAAAATCAATGGTTGGCCACCAACAATTTTCTTAGTCAACCAATCAATAGTTCCAAATTTTAACCTATAAAAGGAGGCATTTTCCATGTATTTAATCATCTTCGTTTTCAGATCAAGATCATGTTCTTGCTTTCTTTCTTTATATGCCTTTTCATTTCCTTTCCTATACTTAGTTAACTTATATCATGTTTATGTTCTTATATTGTTTATTTATGTTTTTCTTCTTCATTATGTTTAGCTAAGTTAATTATATCAAGGTGAAAAGGTTTCACTAATGGTGTTAGAATAGGTATAATATAAACTTAACATGGACTTCAATGTTTATATCAAAAAAAAAATTTAATTAACATGTTTTATCTTTTTATCTTACTAATTCTTAATACCTTGCTTGTTAAATGGTTAATCTAGATTTGTGTTGTATAACACTTGGTACATCAAATGCTTGATCCTTCATAGTCTTTGGCCGATTATGATAGGAACTTGATTTGTTGTTAACATAAGCTAGCAACATAAATGCCTCATGATATTTATAAGTATGGTGTTACTTAGATAAGATGATTAATATGATCATGGTAATAATTTATAATGAGCTAATAACGATAAATCATCCGATTGGAACCTCCTTTGTGTGTGGTTTCCAATTGAGTAATAAAAAAAGTTTATATTATATTTATTTGAAATACCATTAGTGAATCCTCTAACCTTGACATCTTTTTTTATCATTATTTAATCCTTACAGCAATATCACATCCCAAAACTCTCTTCAACTTCCTTTATGTTATTATTCTCTTCAAATCTTTCTTTTTATTTGTAATTTATATAGTTGACCTCCTTGTGGTTCGACCCCGGTCTTGTCGGGTTATTTATTACTTTGACACTCCTGCACTTGGGATAAGACATCAACTCTTTAATCGTGTCACACAGTCCTTGTTGTACTGGATTGCTGGAAGCCATGCCTATACAGGGCATTGTTGTTGGTCTACTACAGCTTCTTAACTTAGGGTTGGCTTTCGCTGCTGTGGTTAGTTGGAGCAGGCTGCGAGCTACTCTCCTCCCCACTATTGTTGGGGTTTGTTGGTGAAGTTTTGCTCCTCGTCTCAGCTGTTGTTGTCCTTCTCTTGATGGAAAGCATGTCGTTCGCTGGGTTGGAAGGAGATTCGTTCTCTGATATTGCTAGTTTTTTGGGTCTCCTAGCCGATGCTTCCATTGTCTGCTAGTTTGTTTTTTTTATGTATGTTTATTGCCATATGCCTTTGATTCTAGGTTGTTCCAGGGAGTCTGTTCCCTTTGCTTTCCTATTTAGCAAGCTTGTCTTGCTTATGGTTTGTTCAAGGGAGTCTGTTCCCTTTGCTCTCTATTCAGCAAGCTTGTCCTGCTTATGGTTTGTTCAAGGGACTTTGTTCCCTTTTTCTTGTACTGTTGGTCTCCAACTTATTTTTTATCTATACAATTCTTACCTTTGATAAAAAAAAAAAAAAACCTGTTTTTGCTTTGTGTTAGGTTGGGAACCCTGTAATTTTTGGTTCCTCTCGTAACCATTGTCTGTTTTTTTTTTTTTTTTTAGATTTCAATGGTTTTCTTGGTCTCTAAGGGAGTCTGTTCCCTTCTGGTTCATCCTTGTACTGAACTTGCTAGTCTTCCGACACTGTATATTTTTTTTATCCTCTTATACACTTACATTTTTTATCAAAAAAAGAAAGAGCTCTCAGTAAAGTAGTCGGCTTGAGAGAGAATCTAGAGAGAGACGCTCTCATCCCATGGAGTTGATTCCCTTGGTTTAATTCTCCCTTGATTTCCTTTTCTTCCTCTCTTTGATCTCTTCCCTTTCTCAATTCTTCCTCTTGTTTCTGCTCTTTCCTCGTTTCCCCCTCGTTTCTTTTTTTCCCGCCTGAGTTTTAATTCAAATGGCCAAAACTAGATGGAAGTTGCTGCTACAATGTCTCGTGGAAAAGACACCCTGCATGTGCTTGTTCCCAATGAACCAAATCATGATAGCTCTATTGTTCTTGGCCTCCAGGCTATCAAATCGGATGTTATCCCCTGTAACGACCCGAATTTCTAAGCCCAACAATAGTAAATTTTTTTTTTTTTATATATATATTTAATACACCTGGTGCCGGTAATCAAAGATCTTGAATCCTTACATCATCAAAATACAACCCATACAATCAACAGTTCATTCAAAAGCGAATCTTACACAAACACATAATATTAATGTTGCATGATTTGAAATTCATATTAAAAATATATATACATGGACATGAGTTTGCATTCTTATACTACTAATAGCCATCACAAATTTTAAACAAAAAGGATCTAATAAAAGTTATACATTCAGTACATTGATCCCTACAAAGTACATTGTGAGTTAGAATGCATCTACTTAATTCTTTGCAAAAGTAGGTTCCCATGTATCGGGTATCCTAGACATCTTGTTGGTGTGACGTCCCTGCAGCAGTACAAAACATTTAAGAGAAAACAAATACTTAATAATAATAATAATAATGGTAACTAATGGCCTAGCAATTAAATAAGCATTAACATTTATAGTTTCTTCATGTATTTGATGTAACAATTAGTAGTACATATAGATACACAAGTTTTCAAATGCCATTCGCCGAAACTAGTCATTTATTTGTCCCGGCTATCCATCCGGATTCCATAGTGATAGCTGCGTTGCTGCCCATCCTAAAATCGGCAGCCGAAACTACATCGCTGCCGATCAAGGAATCGGCAGCGAAACTGGGTCGCTGCCGATTTCTGTATCGGCAGCGAAGACTACATCGCTGCCGATCCAAAATCGGCAGCGGAAACTGCGTCGCTGCCGATTTCTGTATCGGCAGCGGAAACTAGGTCGCTGCCGATTTCTGTATCGGCAGCGAATACTGTGTCGCTGCCGATCCAGAATCGGCAGCGGAACTGCGTCGCTGCCGATCCACAATCGGCAGCGAAATCATCCCTTTTAACCCGGCCATCCATTCGGACGCCATTAGCCAAAGCTAATCATTCTTTGTCCCGGCCATCCATTTGGATGCCATTAGCCGAAGATAATCACTCTTTTGTCCCGGCCATCCGTTTGGATGCCATTAGCCGAAGCTAATCACTCTTTTGTCCCGGCCATCCATTCGGATGCCATTAGCCGAAGCTAATCACTCTTTGTCCCGGCCATCCGTTCGGATGCCATTAGCCGAAGCTAATCACTCTTTGTCCCGGCCATCCATTTGGATGCCATTAGCCGAAGCTAATCACTCTTTTGTCCCGGCCATCCATTCGGATGCCATTAGCCGAAGCTAATCACTCTTTGTCCCGGCCATCCGTTTGGATGCCATTAGCCGAAGCTAATCACTCTTTTATCAACAATTAAGCGTTCGACAATTTAATATCGGTTCTAACAATATGGTAGTACTCAAGTTAAAATATTCCAAGATTCAACGTATGAAAAAGAAAGGTGCAAGTCACCTACCTGTTCCACCTGTGGGTCGTTCCTGTCTTGATGATGGTCCAATCCCGACTGCACCACCTGAGACATCAATGGTCACAAATCAGCACAGTTGTATTTATTTTATTTTTGAATCACATTCATCATCACACTTATTTCAATAGTTCACATGTTCACATTAAAGTGTTCCCTATTTTACACCATCATATCATGAAATTGTTATTAGCATTTAAGTCATTCCTGCCTAGGAGGCTTATTGTAGGAATCGGCAGCGAGAACCGGTTCGTTGCGGGCTGCCCAATTCGGCAGCGAGAACTGGTTGCTGCGGCTGCCAGTTCGGCAGCGAGAACTGCACCGCTGTTGGCGCCACAGTTTCGCTGCACAAACGCACTCGGCAGCGAATATCATTTCGCTGCAGGAGGTTCAGCTGCGGCAGCGAAACAGAATTTCGCTGCGCACCACATAAATCGGCAGCGAATATTAATTCGCTGCAGCAGGTTCAGTTGCGGCAGCGAAACAGAATTTCGCTGCGCAACACACAATCAGGCATCAGCAACACAATCATCACATTAATTCCAGCAATAATCATCACAGCAGAACACATTAATTCCAGCAACAAACATCACAGCAGAACACATTAATTCCAGCAACAACATCACATTAATTCCAGCAACAACATCACAGCAGAACACATTAATTCCAGCAACAACATCACATTTTCCAGCAACAACATCACAGCAGAACACATTAATTCCCCCTAGTTAAAACCGGCCCTCTACCATGATTTGTTAGATGTTCTGAAATTGACTTTATTTCACTTTTGTTTGCTTGTTCTCTTGGTTAATTTCAGCTTCCTTCACAGCTGGCTTAGGTCTTAGATCAATTCTTTTCTTAGGGTTTTTTCTTCTTCATTTTCGTTTTTGATCTTACGGGGGAGAGGAAGAGAGTTTCATGACCCATACCTTCTGAATTTAACTAAGTTTGAGGAAGGTTTGACACTATTCAGCTGCTGGTTCTCCTCCTTCTTTTTCCTCTCACGTTTTTTCCAGCTCTCTTTTTCCTCTCCTCTATGCAGCTGCCCACTCCTCTCTCAAGGTCTCATCTCTCCCTCACAAGTTCACAAAGTAATCTCTACTGGTCTGATTTACGTTTCTGTTGTGAAAGGGGAAGGGAAGAACGGCATGCAGCTGCTGGATTTGGAAGAAGATGGGTCATTCTCTCTCCCCTCTTTGTATTTATACTACCCATCCAATGAAATGGGTTGTTTGGGGGTTGGTTTAGGTGTGTCCTTATCCTTGTTTGGTTTATCTAAAACCAGTTTTACCCCTCCCTCCCAGCTCTGCGTCACTGTTCATTGAGAAATCGGCAGCGAAAACTGCATCGCTGTCGATTTCTGCATCGGCAGCGAAAACTGCGTCGCTGCCGATCAAATGGCAGCGAAAACTGTGTCGCTGCCCGATTTCTGTATCGGCAGTGAAAACTGCGTCGCTGCCAAGTCCAGAATCGGCAGCGAAAACTGCATCGCTGCCCAGTCCAGAATCGGCAGCGAAAACTGCATCGCTGCCGATCGCATCGGCAGCGAAAACTGCATCGCTGCCGATTTCTGCATCGGCAGCGAAACTAGGTCGCTGCCGATTTCTATCGGCAGCGAAACTGGTCGCTGCCGATCCAGAATCGGCAGCGGAACTGCGTCGCTGCCGATTTCTGCATCAGCAGCGAAAACTGCATTCATCATCATCCCTCTCTCTCTCTCTCTAAATATATATATATATATATATATCCTTTGGGTGTTTACATTCTCCCCTCCTAAATATGAATTTCGTCCTCGAAATTTAAGAAGTTTTCACACTCCATACCTGGTAGATCAAATAAAGTGGGGTACTTTTTCTCATCTCAGCCTCCCTCTCCCAAGTTTCCTCTTCTACTTGAGCATTTCGCCATAAGATTCTAACGATGGGGATCTTTTTGCTCCGCAACTCCTTCACTTCTTGATCTAGTATCCGTATGGGCCTCAATTCCAATGTTAAGTCTTCCTTGACCTCTACTGGGACCTGGGGTAGAACTCGGGCGGGGTCTACGTTAGCCTTCCTTAACAAGGAGACATGGAACACATCATGGACCCTGGCTAACTGTGGGGGCAATTCCACCTTGTAGGCTACTGGTCCAACTCGTTGTAAGATTTTGAAGGGTCCAATGAATCGGGGAGTTAACTTCCCTTTCAATCCAAATCGTAACAAGTTCTTCCATGGGGCTACTTCAGGAACACCTGGTCCCCCGTACTGAACTCGAGAGGTCTTCTCCTCACATCGGCATACTTCTTCTGTCTATCCTGTGCGGCTTTGATGCGATCCCTGATAATCTCACTTTCTCCGTGGTGACTTGAACTAACTCTGCGCCATATAACTTCCGGTCCCCAATTTCTTCCCAACATAAAGGAGTTCTACACCTCCTACCATACAAGGCTTCATATGGGGCCATCCCTATTGTGGCTTGGTGACTATTGTTATAAGTGAACTCCACCAATGCCATGTGTTCCTCCCAGTTTCCTCCAAATGCTAGCACACATGCCCGTAATAGGTCTTCCAAGACTTGAATGACTCTTTCCGATTGGCCATCCGTTTGAGGGTGAAACGCAGTGCTCATGTCCAATCTTGTCCCCAAGGCATGTTGTATGCTCGGCCAAAGTCGAGAGGTGAACCTAGGATCTCGATCCGATACAATGGACACCGGAATCCCATGAAGTCGTACCACCTCATTTATGTAGATCTTGGCAAGCTTGTCCACCGAGTCGGTCATCTTTACAGGCAAGAATAGTGCGGATTTCGTCAACCGATCCACAATGACCCATATCGCATCATTTCCTTTTCTCCCCTTGGGAAATCCTGACACGAAATCCATGGTGATCATCTCCCACTTCCATTCTGGAATTTGTAATGGCTGTAATGGTCCCGCAGGCCTTTGGTGTTCAACCTTGACTTGTTGACATATCCCACACTTTGACACATACTCAGCTATTTCCCTTTTCATATTAGGCCACCAATAGAGGTGTTTCAGGTCTCGGTACATCTTAGTGCTGCCAGGATGTATGGAGAATTTGGACTCATGTGCTTCTTGCAGAACCATACGTTTGACTGTTTCGTCATCAGGCACGTACAACCGTTGTCCCATCATCAAGGATCCATCCTCCGCTACTCGGAATTTCATTTCTACCCCGCCTCCACATTCTTCCTAATCTTGGATCCCACCTTGTCATGGAATTGGGCATGTAGTATCTGTTCTCGATACGTTGGTCGCACCAATAATTGGGCTACTAACCCACCTCTTGCATCAATTCCCAAATCTGCACCCAACTCTTTTAATTCTGCCAATTGCCGCTCCTTTCCCACTGTTAAGCTCCCCAAGGAGGCTTTATTTTTGCGACTGAGGGCATCTGCCACCACATTTGCTTTCCCCGGGTGGTATTCTATGGTGCAATCATAATCCTTAATGAGTCTATCCACCTTCTTTGCCGCATGTTCAACTCCTTTTGCGACATCAGATACTTCAGGCTCTTATGATCAGTAAAAATTTGGGTTCGAGACCCATACAAATAGTGTCTCCATATCCTCAAGGCAAATACTACAGCTGCCAACTCCAGGTCGTGCACCGGGTAGTTCACCTCATGAGTCTTTAGTTGCCTTGATGCATAGGCGATCACCTTCCCATGTTGCATCAGAACACACCCCAATCCCTTCCCCGAGGCATCACTATATACCACAAAACCCTCAGTCCCTGAGGGGAGAGTTAAGACTGGAGCAGTGGTGAGCCTCCTCTTCAATTCTTGGAAGCTAGCCTCACATTCTTCCGACCACACCCACTTCTTATCCTTCCTAGTTAGCTGGGTCAAAGGGGTTGCAATCAGGGAAAAACCTTCGATAAATCTCCGATAGTATCCTGCAAGTCCCAGGAAACTACGTATTTCAGTGACTGAAGTCGGTCTTTCCCATTTCAAGACTGCTTCGACTTTTTGAGGGTCGACAAAACACCTTCGGCTGAAATGACATGTCCCAAAAACGTCACCCTTTTCAGCCAAAATTCACATTTACTCAATTTTGCATATAACTGGTGATCTCTCAAGGTTTGTAAGGTTTGTCTCAAGTGTTCTTCGTGTTCCTTGAAAGAATTCGAGTACACCAGTATATCATCAATGAATACCACCACAAACTTATCCAGGTATGGTTGGAAAACCCGATTCATCAAATCCATGAAGAGGGCTGGGGCGTTCGTCAACCCGAATGGTAACACCAAAAATTCATAGTGTCCGTAACGAGTTCTAAATGCGGTTTTGCTACATCCGCTTCTTTAATCTTCATCTGATAGTACCCTGATCTCAGATCTATCTTCGAGAATGCCCTCGCTCCCTTTAATTGGTCGAACAAATCATCTATCCGAGGTAACGGATACTTGTTTTTCATTGTTATTTTGTTCAACTGTCGATAGTCAATACAAAGCCTATGGGTTCCATCTTTCTTTCTTACAAATAGGACCGGTGCTCCCCAAGGAGAATTACTGGGCCGTATGAACCCCTTGTCTAATAATTCCTGTAATTGAGTCTTTAACTCGTTCAGTTCTGCTGGAGCCATCCGATACGGTTGTTGGGCTATGGGTGGGACTCCAGGAAAAGTGTCTATAGACACCTCTACCTCTCGCTCCGGGGGTAGTCCTGGTAGTTCTTCTGGAAACACATCTGGGAAATCCTTCACCACAGGAATATCCTTCAATCGTGGACCTTCATCATCAGAGTTTAAGATGTATGCGAGGTATCCCATACATCCCTTTCTTAACAGTTTTTGGGCTGTTACCACCGATATTAGAGCATTCAGTTTGGGAAATCTCTCTCCTTCAAAAGTCATTTTCTCGCCCTTAGGTGTTTGGAAAGTAACAGTTTTAGCATAACAATCTATTAGTGCCTTGTATTTACTCAACCAATCCATGCCTAGTATTATGTCAAAATCATGCAGCTCTAAGGGAATCAAGTCTACTTCTGTTTCATACCCGGATAAACTAACCCCCACATCCACATATACAATATTTGTTTCAACCATGTTTCCCATTGGAGTTCCAATTACAAACCCCTTCTCTACTATTTCTACTTCCTTTCTCAATTTAGTGATACTTCTCTTAGCAATGAATGAGTGGGTGGCACCCGGATCAAACAATACATGCATATTAAAATCATTCAACAGTAGTGTACCTGCCACCACATCCGATGCAGCCCTGGCCTCCTCCTGTGTCAGGTGGAAGACCCTCCCTGGGGTCCGATCATTTTGTGCCCTCGGCTTCCCTCGACTGGAGTTTGCCCCTGATTGAGAAGATCTCACTGGCCTATTAACGGTGACTGACTGCTGGTGGCTCTGACTGGGCTGTCTATAGCTCTGTACTTGTCCGGTGTTTCTTTTGGGGCAGTCCCTCTTGTAATGACCTTTCCCACCACAGTAATGACACCCTTGGCTAAGATACTGGCAGTTCCTCCACCTATGACCCTCTCCTCTGCACACAAAGCATCGCCCAGGGGAAACTGAGCAGTCCCCAGGGTGTTTTTGTCCACATTTTTCACAAAAAGGATAGTCAACTCCCCTGCGGTCACCGGTCCCAGTTGAAGAGTTTGCCCTCGAGTGAGACTGTCCCGCCATCATTCTCCCACTTGACTGTTGGTGAGGCGGTAATATCAAACTCCCCTTCTTTCCGTGCTGCTCAAACACTCCACTTTTTCCTTTCTTCGGGTGCGGTGGTCTGCCGCTGAAATAGTCCCCATCTCTCTTTTTGCTTATACTCTGATACCCCCCTTGGCTTTCTCCAATACATGCCTCCAGAGCTTGTGCAGCCTCAATCAACTCCCTCACCGATTTAAATCGCAAGGCGATCAATCCTTGTCTCAAATCCTGTCGTAAACCATCTCTCAACTTTTCAATCATATGTTCCTCTGTCGGCACATAATGTGGGGCGAACAATGAGAGGTCATGGAATCTCCTTTCGTACTCCAATACTGACATATCACCCTGTCTTAATGCCAAGAACTCTTGTTCTTTCACCTTGCGATGATACTTGGAATAAAACTGATTCTCAAACTCTGTCTTGAAATCACTCCAAGTTAGGGTCTCAGTCGCACGCCTCAGCTGAACTGTTTCCCACCATGTCATGGCCCTATCAGATAGTAACTGGGATGCACAATTTACCCTCAAACCCTCGGGTATGCTTATTTGAATCATTGTCTTTTCTACCTTCCTGATCCATCTTCCAGCTATCTCTGCATCTTGTTCCCCCATATACGGTTCACAGCCCATTTCCCTCATACTCTTTACTAGTCGCACCAGTGGTACCACATTATCCATGGTCATGCTGGTCGTAGGGGCTGCTGGTGGATTCTGCGTGGTAGGGGTTGTTTGTGCTGCTGAATTAGCCATGCCTTCCATCACTGCTTTAACTATTTGTACAAGGAGTCCTGCATCTACATATTGTGGGGGCACACCAGTTGGAACAGTAGATGGCTGTGCTTCTGGTCTTTCTCGCTGCTCCGTTGCGACTGAGGGTGTTCCCTCTGTCTGATGAGGCCTCGGGCCTTCTCCTGCCATCGTATCTTCCCCCTGCAAGGTTTCGGGCGGTATTATCGGAGCATGAGATGCCGTATCATCTAGATCTTCGTCTTGCCAACCTTGGGCACCTCGGTTCATGCCCCTCCTTTCTAAGGAGGGCGGCTCAGTTTGTGTCCCTTGTCGGGTGCGTACCATCCTGAAATTCATCGCAACAACACATTTATTAATGATCCTCAGGATCCATACCAAGGGCTCTGATACCAACTGTAACGACCCGTTTCTAAGCCCAACAATAGTAAATTTTTTTTTTTTTATATATATTTAATACACCTGGTGCCGGTAATCAAAGAACTTGAATCCTTACATCATCAAAATACAACCCATACAATCAACAGTTCATTCAAAAGCGAATCTTACACAAACACATAATATTAATGTTGCATGATTTGAAATTCATATTAAAAATATATACATGGACATGAGTTTGCATCTTATACTACTAATAGCCATCACAAATTTAAACAAAAAGGATCTAATAAAAGTTATACATTCAGTACATTGATCCCTACAAAGTACATTGTGAGTTAGAATGCATCTACTTAATTCTTTGCAAAAGTAGGTTCCCATGTATCGGGTATCCTAGACATCTTGTTGGTGTGACGTCCCTGCAGCAGTACAAAACATTTAAGAGAAAACAAATACTTAATAATAATAATAATAATGGTAACTAACGGCCTAGCAATTAAATAAGCATTAACATTTATAATTTCTCATGTATTTGATGTAACAATAGTAGTACATATAGATACACAAGTTTTCAAATGCCATTCGCCGAAACTAGTCGTTTATTTGTCCCGGCTATCCATCCGGATTCCATAGCGATAGCTGCGTCGCTGCCAATCCTAAAATCGGCAGCCGAAACTACATCGCTGCCGATCAAGGAATCGGCAGCGAAACTGGGTCGCTGTCGATTTCTGTATCGGCAGCGAAGACTGCATCGCTGCCGATCCAAAATCGGCAGCGGAAACTGCGTCGCTGCCGATTTTTGTATCGGCAGCGGAAACTAGGTCGCTGCCGATTTCTGTATCGGCAGCGAATACTGTGTCGCTGCCGATCCAGAATCGGCAGCGGAACTGCGTCGCTGCCGATCCACAATCGGCAGCGAAATCATCCCTTTTTAACCCGGCCATCCATTCGGACGCCATTAGCCAAAGCTAATCATTCTTTGTCCCGGCCATCCCTTTGGATGCCATTAGCCGAAGCTAATCACTCTTTTGTCCCGGCCATCCGTTTGGATGCCATTAGCCGAAGCTAATCACTCTTTTGTCCCGGCCATCCTTCGGATGCCATTAGCCGAAGCTAATCACTCTTTGTCCCGGCCATCCATTTGGATGCCATTAGCCGAAGCTAATCACTCTTTTATCAACAATTAAGCGTTCGACAATTTAATATCGGTTCTAACAATATGGTAGTACTCAAGTTAAAATATTCCAAGATTCAACGTATGAAAAAGAAAGGTGCAAGTCACCTACCTGTTCCACCTGTGGGTCGTTCCTGTCTTGATGATGGTCCAATCCCGACTGCACCACCTGAGACATCAATGGTCACAAATCAGCACAGTTGTATTTATTTTATTTTTGAATCACATTCATCATCACACTTATTTCAATAGTTCACATGTTCACATTAAAGTGTTCCCTATTTTACACCATCATATCATGAAATTGTTATTAGCATTTAAGTCATTCCTGCCTAGGAGGCTTATTGTAGGAATCGGCAGCGAGAACCGGTTCGCTGCGGGCTGCCCAATTCGGCAGCGAGAACTGGTTCGCTGCGGGCTGCCAGTTCGGCAGCGAGAACTGCACCGCTGTTGGCGCCACAGTTTCGCTGCACAACGCACAACTCGGCAGCGAATATCATTCGCTGCAGGAGGTTCAGCTGCGGCAGCGAAACAGAATTTCGCTGCGCAACACATAAATCGGCAGCGAATATTAATTCGCTGCAGCAGGTTCAGTTGCGGCAGCGAAACAGAATTTCGCTGCGCAACACACAATCAGGAGCATCAATTTCAGCACAATCATCACATTAATTCCAGCAATAATCATCACAGCAGAACACATTAATTCCAGCAACAACATCACAGCAGAACACATTAATTCCAGCAACAACATCACAGCAGAACACATTAATTCCAGCAACAACATCACATTAATTCCAGCAACAATCATCACAAACACATTAATTCCAACAACATCACAGCAGAACACATTAATTCCAGCAACAAACATCACATTAATTCCAGCAACAACATCACAGCAGAACACATTAATTCCCCCTAGTTAAAACCGGCCCTCTACCATGATTTGTTAGATGTTCTGAAATTGACTTTATTTCACTTTTGTTTGCTTGTTCTCTTGGTTAATTTCAGCTTCCTTCACAGCTGGCTAGGTCTTAGATCAATTCTTTCTTAGGGTTTTTTCTTCTTCATTTTCGTTTTGATCTTACGGGGGAGAGGAAGAGAGTTTCATGACCCATACCTTCTAAATTTAACTAAGTTTGAGGAAGGTTTGACACTATTCAGCTGCTGGTTCTCCTCCTTCTTTTTCCTCTCACGTTTTTCCAGCTCTCTTTTTCCTCTCCTCTATGCAGCTGCCCACTCCTCTCTCAAGGTCTCATCTTCCCTCACAAGTTCACAAAGTAATCTCTACTGGTCTGATTTACGTTTCTGTTGTGAAAGGGGAAGGGAAGAACGGCATGCAGCTGCTGGATTTGGAAGAAGATGGGTCATTCTCTCTCCCCTTTGTATTTATACTACCCACCCAATGAAATGGGTTGTTTGGGGGTTGGTTTAGGTGTGTCCTTATCCTTGTTTGGTTTATCTAAAACCAGTTTTACCCCTCCCTCCCAGCTCTGCGTCACTGTTCATTGAGAAATCGGCAGCGAAAACTGCATCGCTGTCGATTTCTGCCATCGGCAGCGAAAACTGCGTCGCTGCCGATCAAGAAATGGGCAGCGAAAACTGTGTCGCTACCGATTTCTGTATCGGTAGTGAAGGCTGCGTCGCTGCCAAGTCCAGAATCGGCAGCGAAAACTGCATCGCTGCCCAGTCCAGAATCGGCAGCGAAAACTGCATCGCTGCCGATTTCTGCATCGGCAGCAAAAACTGCGTCGCTGCCGATTTCTGCATCGGCAGCGGAAACTAGGTCGCTGCCGATTTCTGTATCGGCAGCGAATACTGTGTCGCTGCCGATCCAGAATCGGCAGCGGAATTGCGTCGCTGCCGATTTCTGCATCAGCAGTGAAAACTGCATTCATCATCATCCCTCTCTCTCTAAATATATATATATATATATTTTCCTTTGGGTGTTTACATTTATCCCCTGTTCATCTTCTTCTGTCCCTTCTCTTTTGTCTCCGTCCAAGATCAGTCCTCCCTGCCTGGATGTTCTTCCAACCATCCCTGAGATTAGTTATGGTTCCAAGCTTGTGGATACTGTTGCAGTTGAAGATTGCTCAGAAGATGAAGCTTTGGTAGATGCGCTATTGGAAGAGGAACAACTAGACTTTTCTTTTTTTGATGATGATTATTGTGATGGTTCACCCCTGCCTTCCCCTCCTACTGCTCCAGCTCTTCCTCTTGTCACCGCAGGGGGTAGTCCACGACATACATCTGTAAAAGCAAATACTCCCCTCCCCTTGCCTCTGGTAGCCGTGTGTGGCAAGTTCTCTTCTCTTCTGACTGACCATCTACTCACTGTACAAAGCTACAAAATTTCTCCCTTAATCATCTCACCAAATCATGTGCCATCTCTCTAGAAGATTTCCAACCTCATTGAGGTCTGGAACTTGTGTGTTGTTCGTTATGTTTTAGGTAAGAGCCCTGGGTAGAGGGCCTTGAATGGCATCATTTCCTCTGTTTGGAAATGTGAGGCTTGTCTCACTATCCATGACTCTGGATGGTTGATCTATAGATTTAATCGAGAGGAAGACAAGCTCTCTCTCTTCTTTGGGGTAGACCCTACCTTATGTATGGCAAACCTCTCATTCTGAGGCAGATGACGGAATTTTTTTATTTCTCTAGTGGGGAGATGACGAGGGTTCCTGTCTGGGTAAGATTTCCAAACCTTCCCCTTTGTTGTTGGTCTCCTATGTGTCTGTCCAAGATTGCTAGTGTTCTAGGCAAACCCATCTAGTGTGACCACATGACCTCTACTCTCTCTCGCCTGTCCTATGTAAGAGTTCTTATTGAACGTGACCTTTGTGAAGACACTCTACACTTTGTAACGGTGTATCTACCATCTGGTCCGGTGCTTCAACAAAAGGTAGTCTAAGAATCTCTGCCAAAATTTTGTAACTTTTGTAATGCCCTTGGCCATATTCGGCTTCTTTGTTCCAAAGATGCATCCAGTATCAAAGATGGGGGTTGTACTCAGGTTAACCAAGCAAGCAAAGGGGGTGTCTTTAATAGGCTGGGTCCCCACATACAGCAACATGAGCAGCCACATTAATCGATTCGCAAGAACAGAGTCAGCCATTATCAGTTCAGGTTCCTCTAGTGGCTACATCAACCTCTCCTGTTGTGGCTCCTCAGCCAGTTGGGCCCAGTGTTACTCCTAATGATGGCTGGATCACGATGGAGTCTAGGCGAAAGTCCAATAACCATGTTAAAAGCCCCTCCAAGGGGAAGTCAGTGAATGCTATTGAAGATGTGTTTGGTAAAAATCCTCGCCATAATCTTGGTATCCCTATATGTGCAGATGTTGTTGTCCATCCACCTAGTACAGGAATTGTTGTTACTCCTAAATGTGCAAATGTTGTTTTGACAGTTGCTTCTTCTAGCTTGAGGCCTCCCAATTCGGGAGAAGGTATTCTGGCCTCTCAGCCTTTAGAAGTTCCTTTTTTGGGGAATTCAGTCAAGACCACTGTGAAGCATAATAGCAAAAGGACCGGTATTGGTAGTAGAAGGGTCATCCCTTCTCCTGTATCTCCATGATTATATACAGTTGGAATGTCAGGGGTCTCAATAATCCCCTGAAGCAACATGAGATTGTTGGCCTCATGAAGAAATTCCGTATGGATATTTGTGGATTGCTTAAAACTAAGTTGATTCTCTCTAGGGTAGCCAGCCTGCACAGGTTAAGGCTTTGAGATTTGAAATATATTTCCAATGTGGATGCAACATCTATTGCTCGTATTGTTGTTTTTTGGAATCCTTCCACAGTTTCTGTTGATTTGATTTCTTCCACTGCTCAAGCCCTGCATCTTTCTATTCGTAGTTTGATCTCTCAATACAACTTTCAAATTACCTTTGTGTATGGATTCAACTCTATTTCTGCTAGAAGGTCTTTATGGGCAGATTTGCAATGCTGGAACTCCTCGTGTCCCTAGATGATTCTTGGTGATTTTAACTCTATTCTTTCTTCTGCAGACAAGCATAATGGTGAACCTGTTTCTTCCTGTGAAACTTCTTATTTTCGTTAGTGTTGCTTAGACCTTGGCCTCTAGGATGTGTACTATACTGGCTGTCACTATAGTTGAACCAATGGTACTGTGTGGAGCAAACTTGATAGGGTTCTCACAAATCCATATTGGTCTTCCCTTTAACGCTTGACTCATGTTCACTTTGATCCTCCTAGAGCTTTACAAACCACTCTCCTGCCAAAGTTAGTCTGGATCATCCTGTCCAAGGTAGGAGGAACTTCAAATTCTTCAACATGTGGGCTTCCCATGATCAATTCCTTGACGTGGTCTCTACTCATTGGCCTTCTGATCTCTATAGCACTCCAATGTATATTTTGTGTCGCAGGCTAAAGATTCTAAAGAGGCATCTTAGGAGCTTAATCGGCTACATTTCAGCCACATCTCAGAATATGTTTCTCGTCTTGAAACTGAGTTGGCGGATCATCAGTTATCTCTGCATCATGACAGAGACAATCGCCATTTATTGGATCAGGAAAAGCTTCTTAGATAAAAGCTTTCACAATTGAAGTTTGCAGAGAAACAATTTTTCAGTCGAAAGATCAAATGCAATTTTCTTAAAGAAAGTGATAGAGGCACTAAGTTCTTCCATGCACTGATGAATCATAACCACAGAAGGAATTTCATTCCAACAATTATGACCACCCAAGGTTGTCAAAGCTCCTCTTTGGAGGAAGTTGGAGCAGTCTTTGTTAATTACTTCCAACAGCAACTTGGCATGTCCAACCCCACCATCCCTCTTGATAATGCGGTTATACACAATGGGCCATGTCTTTCCTCTAGTTCTCATGATCTCTTGCTATCTCCGGTCACTCATGATGATATTCAAAAGGCAGTTTTCAGCATAGGGGATGACAAAGCTCCCGAGCCTGATGGCTATTCTTTATTTTTTTTCAAGCGTGCCTGGCACATAGTTGGAGAAGATTTTTGTGTTGCTATCCAAAATTTCTTCCTTTTTGGTCGGCTCCTTAGGCAGGTTAATCACTCTATCATTGCTTTGGTTCCTAAATCAGCTAATGTTACATCTCCATCTGATTTCAGGCCCATTTCCTACTGCAATGTCATTTATAAGGTCATTACAAAGATTTTGGCTGATCGACTAGCTCATGCACTTTTAGATATTATCAGCCCTTTGCAAAATGCCTTCTTGGGTGGATGATTTATGGGTGATAACATCAATCTTGTTCAGGAGCTCCTCAGACATTATGGAAGGAAACGTTCCTCTCCTCGCTGCCTGTTGAAAGTGGACTTTAGGAAAGCTTTTGACTTTGTTCAATGGGTTTTTCTAGAAAATCTTCTTCGATAGCTTGGGATTCCAAGTCGTTTTGTTTCCCTTCTCATGCAGTGTGTATCCACTGCCTCATACTCTGTTGCTGTGAATGGTGATCTCCATAGGTTCTTTCTGGGCAAAAGTAGAGTTCGATAGGGGGATCCTTTGTCCCTATATCTATTCATTTGTTGTATAGAATACTTCTCCAGGATGCTAAAGCTAGCCTCTCAACAAGCTAATTTTTGATTTCATCCCAAGGTCTTACACATCTTGCTTTTGCAGATGACATCCTCCTTCTCTCATGGGGAGATGCTTCTTCGATTAGATGCCTCTTT
Organism: Populus simonii; assembly: GCA_007827005.2. Lineage (NCBI taxonomy): Eukaryota > Viridiplantae > Streptophyta > Magnoliopsida > Malpighiales > Salicaceae > Populus > Populus simonii. The sequence goes on from CM017471.2 coordinate 140,621, forward strand.
CAACAACTCCACCTTTTTGGTCAAACCTCAGGACTGGTAATAAATCCACTGAAATCTTCTATCTTCTTTGGGGGAGTCAGGGATGCTCACATGCAAACCATCCTTACTGAATCAGGCTTCAGGGAAGGGCTTTTCCCCTTCACTTACTTAGGGGTTCCCTTGAGTCCCCACCAGCTGTTAGCTAGTTAGTTTGCACCTCTATTAAATGGCTTGGAGTTGATAGTTCAAGGCTGGATTGACAAGCATCTCTCATATGCTAGTCGTCTAGAGCTTCTTCGATCTGTGCTTTTTGGAAAATTTCACTTTTGGCTGAACATTTTTCTCATTGTAGAGGTTGTTCTTACCAAAATCATCAGCATCTGCAGGAATTTCTTATGGATTGGGGACACCAGGAGAAATGGCTCAGCATTAGTTGCATGGAAATTTCTCTGCCTACCTAAAGTGGAAGGAGGTCTAGGTCTTTTTTTATCTTAAAGCTCGCAACAGAAGCTTCCTTACCTAACAGATTTGGAATCTTCATCTTAATACGGATCTGACATGGATTTGTTAGGTGCATCACTTTTATTTAAGCAATGATGATATTTGGACTGCTCAACCCAATCAGCATTCTTCCCCATTGTGGAAGTCCATCCTGTTTGTCCGGGACCTAACCCAATCAGCATTCTTCCCCATTGTGGAAGTCCATCCTGTTTGTCCGGGACCTTCTTTCTCTTCATAGTGGAAGTCTAAGGGAACGTATCTAGTTGCTGACCAGTTGGTCTACAAGTGCAGGCCCCTTTCTAGCCTATATCTATCAATTCTTTAGACCTGTGGATTCAACTACCTCATGGCATAGGGTGATTTGGGAGTAGTGGTCCTTACCTAAGTACAGTTTCATTCTATGGCTGTCTGCTTTGGGCAAACTCCGCACTCAGGATTGATTACGATTCATCCCTATTGATCCCACCTATGTATTTTGTAGGCAAGAGGGCGAATCTCACATGCATTTATTCTTTCTTTGTGGTTGGCCATGTCAACTGTGGACTATGATCAAAGACTGGTTGCGAATAACCAAGGATATGAACTCCCTGTCTAGTGCTCTTCGTTGGTTACACCCCAAGAAGAGAAACATGGCAGCTCGTATGAGAAGGGTTTCACTGGGCATAGTGGTTTACTTAATCTGGGAGGAGCGCAACAGAAGGATTTTCGATGGCAATTCCAGAGATGTTAACACAGTCTTCCAAAGATTCCAAGTCTTGTTCTATGTCATCTTATACTTCACGAGAGGGATCACTCTCTCTTACATGTTGGTTGATGGTACATGGAAGGGCTAATCCTCCTGGTAGTCTGCGTTTTATTTTTGTGGTTTGAAGTCTCTGGTTCACGCTTCTCCCTCTACTGTTTCTTTTTATTCTGGCGTTACGTGCATGCATGCCCCATGCATAATGACTTATGTGAGGTTTTCTTGCTAGCGGGCCCACATACTCTTGGTCGTCATCTCTTCTTTATAGGTCTTAATGGAACTATCTCTTTTGTGTAAATGGAGTCAGTCCTGTGTAAATGGTTTTATTGCTAACATCTGCTTTGCTTGGTTATCCTAGGCACCTATAGACTTTGGGTTTCTGAAATAACCGTGGGCTTGGTTTAATTGTATTTTTCTTTTATGCTTGTTGGGAGCCTGTTCCCATAAGCTTGATCTGTACAGATGTAACTTTGTTTTGCTTGTTATCCAGCTTAACAAAATTTTGATCTTAAAATTCTAACATTTGAACCAAAAAAAAGAGCTCTTAGTAAAGAAAAGAAGAGACCGAGCTCTCAGTCAATGAGAAGTAAGAGAGAGAAGCTCTCGGTTGTAGATAGTGAAAAACTCGCTACTGTTCGTATTTTCTCCATTTTCTTGTGCAATGTTTTCTTCCCTTGCTTCTTGCACTCTTATAGTCTCTTCCTCTTGTCTCTTGGTGTAATTATTCCATGGACAAGTCAAAGAAGAAGTCATCGGTGTTGTGTTTCGCCCAGCGCGATTATGATTTCTGCTCTTCGCACCCTTCTTCATCAAATGCCCAACGGACCCTGCGACGAAGTGTTTCCCCTCGTGGACAACACTCCTCTGGTCCTTCTTGATCCGCCTCACCCCCCTTTGCCCCTCCATGAACAACAATTACTCTTGCAGATGTTGTTAATTCCAATTGTGAAGCTAGGGTTCGCACAAAACATCGAAAGAGGGGTATACAGCGCACACCACCAGCTACTCTTCCATCATCTTCCATCAAGCCTTGTGAGCACCCCTTAAACTCCCCTGTCCGTATTAGACCACGTCGTGGTCCTTCAGCTAAGACTGGTTCTCTAAGCTCATGGTTTGTAGCTGGTAACCCTAAACATGGGCCGACGGTTGGAACTGCTCCTTCGCCGCCCCCCTCCCCCCATCGCAAGGTAAAGCTTCTTCAGGGAACCTTGGTCCTTCTTCCTCCAAACATCACACATGTACCACTGATTAGTACTTAAAAGTGCATTCTCATTAAGGCTTTATATCATCATATTGCACTAAAGTATCATTAAATTCACTAACTAAAGCATGTTTTATAATAACAAGTCTGATAATATAATATATCTTTAATTTATGGTAAATGCTTTTTTTTAATGCAGGTATATCTCACAATTCAAAGGATTGATTGATGTGATTAACTATTGAAAGTGAAGAGACAAAAAGAGGACAAAGCTAAGAAAAGAGATGCTGGTTCAATTCCAAATTGGAACACCATTCGGTTATTGGATCATAAATGGAGTTGTAGACCTTGGATTTAGGTCTGCTTTATATGGATGGAAAGCTAAGACATAGACCTAAAACTTTCATGAAGAGTCCAAGACTCAATTCTGCCATTTTCAATCAAATCTTAGCAACAACGGAGAAGTTGGAATTTGTCCTGCAGCTCAGACACTGTTCGGTTTTCAGCTCATATCTTGAGTTCTAGAAGTCCAAATGAGCTATATTTTTTTTGTTGGAAAGATGAGACAATTTTCCACAACTTTCATAGTTCAAGGGGCTCTAATTCTGATGTTAGCAATGACATTTTGGCTAGCCAACAATATCAATAACCAGTAGCCAACAATGTCAAAAACTAGCCACCAAGTCAATGGTTGGCCACCAACAATTTTCTTAGTCAACCAATCAATAGTTCCAAATTTTAGCTTATAAAAAGAGGCATTTGCCATGTATTTAGTCATATTCGTTTTTAGATCAAGATCATGTTCTTGCTTTTTTTCTTTATATCCTTGTAATGTTCAAGTTTTCTTTCATGTTATATTAATCTCTTATTTATGCTTTTTCATTTCCTTTTCTATACTTAGTTAACTTATATCATGTTTATGTTCTTATATTGTTTATTTATGTTTTTCTTCTTCATTATGTTTAGCTAAGTTAATTATGTCAAGGTGAAAAGGTTTCACTAATGGTGTTAGAATATGTATAATATAAACTCAACATAGACTTCAATGTTTATATCCAAGAAAGATTGTTATTAACATGTTTTATCTTTTTATCTTACTAATTCTTAATACCTTGCTTGTTAAATGGTTAATCTAGATTTGTGTTGTATAACACTTGGTACATCAAATGCTTGATCCTTCATAGTCTTCGGCCGACATCGTTTGTAACAACCCGTAATTTTTCCAACAATATATTTTGAAAATTCATGATTGTTTTTTATTTTTTTTTTCAAAAATTTCAGCAAAGTTTCCCCTAATTTAGCCTATCCCAAGTTATCGACAAAATCAACATCAGTCCCTAATCAACCATTTCCACAATTCAATATTCTTATTATACTCCAACATATCTTAATCAACAATATTTCACTTTCTCTAACATATCAACTCAACGAATAATTATTTTGCTAAAATGAAGAAAGAATTATCTTAACCATGATACACAAAGCATGGATTATAGATTTAATATGCTTCCTTCAATCATATATAATCTTTTAAGTACAGTTTATCACAAATAATATTAACTACATGCTTATATATATATATATATATCACCATTATAATCAGATAATATTTACATAACAGAGTACAAGTTAAATAAGCTGATCCATTTAAATTCATACATACCCAACATTATAATCTTCCAAAATATACAGATAGTAATGTTATTATCAACAATTTACATATCCAAAAGATTTACTGGTAATGGAAGTAAACTCTAAAACTACTAGGAGGCGCGGTATTGAGATGAACCTGCATAATGATTTAAAATATAATTATGGTCAATTAGAGCATTCACATTTGCAATAACATATAAATATATACATTAGTTACTCACAAAATTTCCACATTTACTATCATCTTCCAAGTACTATTCACAAATCAATAATCTAAAATTTAAATATGTCCACTTCATAGAACTTCAGTTCCAAACCAGCACTAGTTCCATGCCAGCACAGCTGGACTACCAGCACTAGTTCCATACCAGCACTAATTTCTATACCAGCATAGCTGGACTACCAGCACTAGTTCCATACCAGTACTAGTTCCATACTAGCACAGCTGCCCATTCACAGGGCGCCAGTTCCATATCAGGATAACTGGTCACAAGTTTTCTATTTTCAAAATAAATTATCATGGGAAATCTACCAGCATTCTACATACAATTTCATTGATCAAGGGAAAATTTAAATATCTAAAGTTCAGAGAAAGAAAAAAAATATTCAAGATATTAAACACCTACCTGGTGTTTGCGTCCTGCTAGCTGAACCTGTTTGCTGAGTGGTTCCTGTAGCCTCGTCCACTCCTTTAATTCAAAGAAATAAGAGATGGAAAGCTTGAAATCACCACACAAATTTCTTTCCTCCTTCTCCCCTTATTTTCCTCTCAATGCCCTAACATGGCCGGCCACTCCCCTCTTAAAATTCACTCCCCACTTGTTTATATATTTACAAGTTCCCCCCCCCCCCCCCCCCTTTTCATTTAAGTCCTTCCTTGTTTTGTTTTAAAACCATTTGGCCAAAAAGTTTGACTTATTCAATTTAAATCCTTGTCCCACATTTATATTATTAGATAATAATTTCCACTCATTTAACTTCTATATATATATATATATATATATATATATATATATATATATAATTATTCCCCCCCCCCTTTTTTGTAAATCAAAATACAGGAATTTACCTAGGAGTTACATCGTTATTATGATAGGCACTTGATTTGTTGTTAACATAAGCTAGCGACATGAATGCCTGATGATATTTATAAGTATGATGTTACTTAGATAAGATGATTAATATGATCATGTTAATAATTTATAATGAGCTAATAACGATAAATCATCTGATTGGAACCTCCTTTGTGTGTGGTTTTCAATTGAGTAATAAAAAGAGTTTATATTATATTTATTTGAAATACCATTAGTGAATCCTCTAACCTTGACATCTGTTTTATCATTGTTTAATCCTTATATCAATATTACATCTCAAAGTTCTCTTCAACATCAATATCATTTTATTATTTGTAATTTATAATTCACCTCTCTGTGGTTCGACCCCGGTCTTGCCTGGTTATTTATTATTTCGACACTCCTACACTTGGGATAAGACATCAACTCTTTGATCATGTCAACCACCATTCCACCGTCCCCTTCCTTAGTGCATTTTTTGGATTACAATGCAACATCATCTTGCCAATTCCTAGAAACTAATTTGGGTGTGCACAAAGATTGTGGTGGTTTAGCTTAATTGGGTTTATAGCTGGAAAATTTCCAGGATATACGTCCCTCTCTAATTATGTTAATTCTACCTGGAAATGTAATGTGAAATTCTCCATGCATGATTCTAGTTGGCTCATTTTCAAGTTTACATCTTGATTGGACATGATTGCAGTGCTAAGTGGAGGGCCTTACTATGTATTTGGCCGGCTCTTGATATTGAAAATTATGCCTGATTATTTTGATTTTGACACTTCTAATATGGTTCAGATGCCAGTTTGGGTTAGATTTCCTAACCTACCTCTTTAATGTTGGTCCCCATTGTGTCTTTCTAAACTAGCAAGTGTGATTGGAAACCAGTGCATTCTGATTCTCCAACAACCTCCATGACTCGGCTCTCGTATGCCCGCGTGCTAGTTGAGATTGATTTACTTGTTGAATTACCATCATCGATTAATATCACCCTCCCCAATGGTGTTTCCAAATCCCAGACAGTGTTATATGAATCTCTGCCATGGTTTTGCAAGCAGTACAAAACTCTGGGACACTCCACTTCTACATGCACCAAAGCCTCCAGTCATAAGCGCAAAAGGCATCCCCCAAGAGCTTCTGCTCCCTCTGGCTGCTCTAATCCCTCAGCTGACACTGAAGCTATTGAAAAACAGTCAATCCAGAAGGAACCACAAGGTGAATCGGTGATTGATCCCATGTCAGCTGAGGCAGCTGTGGTAGTGGAAGAGAGAGCAGGTCGTTCTGAACGCAAGCGGGCTAAAATGGCTTCACAGCCTGGATCCCCTGATGCTTCTTCTGGATCTCCTCAGGTTGTGCATATCTCTGAAGATCGCTCTGATGCTGCTATAGTTTGACAAAAAGCAAAGCTGCTGCCACCTCTGCCTTTGGCCGATCAGGGAAGTCATTAGGAATGAGCCATCCTTCCACAAGCTCCTCTTCGGCTGACTCCAGGATTCAAGGCAGCACAGCTTCTACCCCCCCCCTGATGTTTTATGCTTTTGTGAAATATTGGCCAAGGAACTGTCCTTATGTCACTTTTGGGTTTTATGTTGTATTTTGCTGTTACCTTTGTAGGCCTGACCTCTGGTTGTTGCAGTCTATATATTTTCTGCATGTTGTTGTAATGTATTTTACTAGGTTGGTTTGCAGGGTATTGTTTTCTAGCCTTGCCTATGGCCTCTCTCTTTGGTTTCTTATTCAGCTTCCTCCAGCCTGAATGAAGTCTTTTTTCCTAAGATGGTTCTGCCTGGTGGCTCTGCATTCTTGCAGCTGGCTTGTTGTTTCTGAGTTTTAGTGGCTAAGTCGCTTTTGTCTAGGCTTTGTGGGCGTCTGCTCCCCTAACTTTTGTTGCTTTTTTAGGAAGCATGTTCTCTTCTAGGTGCTCTTCTTGGGTCTGTGGTTGTGCTAGCTTTGTGTTCTCTTTTGTTCTCTATGATGTTTGTCCCTATATGAGGGATGTTTTGGGCTATTATTTATGGTTCCTGCTGTGCTGGTGGGATAATGTCTGGTTTTCTTGCTGGACTTATTGTTGCTGGTTGTGGTCTTACTGCTCTGTTTTTTGGATTTTGTTATGCTTTAGCTGTGGGAGCCTGTTCCCCTGCCTTTTTATTTCTTACTTTAAGTTGCAGATTGTGTTCTGCTTTGCTTGCCTGTTGGCATGGTTTGGTTGCTAGGTTTGCGGTCTATTTATGGGGTTTGTTCCCTATGGTTGTAGGGAGCCTGTTCCCTGTTTTTGTATATGCTTATACAGTTAACTTGTTGGTATCCAGCGATGTATTATTTTTTATCTATATATTTCTTATATTTGATTAAATAAAAAGAGCTCACAGTAAGAAAGAGCTCTCAAAGAGAGAGACTAGAGTGAGACGCTCTCCCTAAAGGAGCGTCTCCTCAAGTCTGCTCTCTCGTCACTGACTGGGCTCATGTCTTCACGTCATCTGTTGATGAATTTTGTTTTCTTTTTATAGGCATCGTGGCTCCTATTACTGGTGCCCAGGATCTTGTTCACGACGGCGCTCTTGATTGCGCCTCCTAGTTGCGCATACACGGCGAGTATGCTTTAAGTCTGTCTTCCCGTCATCTATTGAAGATTTTGGTTCTCCCTCACTAGGCATCGTAGCTCCTGTTGATGAAGCCTAGGATCTATTTCATGGGGGTGATTTTGGGTTCTCATCATGGCTGAGCAACAACGGCGAGCACGCTGCGAGTCTTCCCAAAACCCTAATTGGTGGTTTGGCTGTTGTCTTCCCCAATCTTTGGGATTTCAACATTGACCCTTTCTACGCTGATCATGGTGGAAGACTACCTTTCGTTTGCCTATGCTGAATCTCTCGGCTGAGACCTGTGCTGGAACAGTCTAATCTGAAGCCTCAGACTCCGATGCTGGGGATTTTGAAGATGTTTTTGTGGTTCCTTCTTCGTGGATGGATTGATGGAGTTTCTTTGATGATTTTCATATCAGGGTTGCTGCTCTTCATCTTCTCCACAGAGCTTCTGGCCATGGTAGGATCTCTCCTATCTACCTTCCTCTGTAATGCTTTTTCCTTGGTATTCTAGAGGCATGCTTGCCTCTTGCATAGCATGGAGTTGTCCACCTCATGCTTCTTTGTTAGTTTGCACTTTGTTATCTTTGCTATGCATATGTCTTGTTTCTTCTCTTGGATATGTTGTTGTTGTGGTACTGGTATTTCGGTAGTCTATGCTGGTTTGGCTATAGAATGTTTGATGTTGATATCTGTCGGGTAGTTAGTGCTTGTATGTTGCCCTGGAACTGCTTATTGCTAGACCCAATGGTTTTGTCAAGCTCTTGTTTTGTGTATTTCCTTCTGGTTATGCTCCAGTCTACTTGTTGCTATTTGTTGCTGGCTTGTTCACAACATGAGTTGCTGGTTCTAGCTGGTTGGCCTGGGCTTCCTTGCTGGTTGTGGCTGGTTTGTGTGTGCCTATCAAGCTGGTTCAACTATGGGTAAGTTAGGGGATAGACTATACGCCCCCTTGTTCCATATTGGTTATTCTATAGGTCTGTTTTGGCTGCCTTTTTCTTGGGCTCTCGTGGAGACTGCTCCCACTATATTTCTCTCTATGTTGATGCCATGGATTCCATCAGTTTGGGTGAGGCTCTCTCCCCAAATGCTTGGGTTGCTGATGTAGTGCTCTCTGTTGCAGCTCTGCTAGTTTGCTATTTCGATTGAAGGAAATTAGGGGGATCTTTCCTTCTTTAGCTCACTTCTAAGTGGAGAGTGCTAGATGGAGACTATTCTAGTATCAATCAAGTCAACATTGTGGTGCAGGTTTGGTCTGCTGGAGATGATGTGTGGATGGTTCACTACTCTTGTGTTGCTTGGTAAAGAGATCCGTTTGGGTGAGGCTCTCTCCCTAAATGCTTTGTCCTCTTGCATGTTGTTGTATTAGAGCAGTTGGTTTGCTTTTGTGGATGAGTTTTCCTCCTACCATATGCCTGGAGTTGTTACTACTATATGCAGCTTGGTTTGCAATGCATCATCCTTCCTGAAACTGGTTGGACTTCTTTGTTGCAATGTTGTTTGCTAACCTTGGCTGCCCTATCTGCTGGAGTGTGTTAGTGGCGGCCATTTCTCATGTCGGGTGTTTTGTTGGTCTGCTTCTGTTGTGTTCCTATATTTGCAATAGAGGAGCTTCATGGAGCATGTTCTAGTGGCACTATTGTCACCACTGCAGAGTAGATAAGGTTTGCTAGACTGAATGTGCCCCTCTGGCTTCTGGGCTGGTATTGTTGGTTGGCTGTCGTGTTGTGCAAGCTGGCTTGTTAAGACTTATTCCAGTGTTGCCACCTCTTATTCCGGCTGGTTTCTGTGTGGATCTCCTACTATTGCATAGGTTGTGGTTTGATTGTTGGAGCTGCTATGGCTTCCAGCCATGATTGCTGTTCGTTTGTCCAAACCTGCAGGCCTTCTGCGGATTGCTTGTGCTATTGGCCCACTTGGGGCTGCCTTGGATACTGGGTTTTGCTAGCGCTATCCCCACTCTGATCTTGCTGTTTGCAGGTCTTTGTTGTGGGATGTATGTTTGGTTTGCTACTTCATTCTTTATTGGTTTGCTGGATTTAATTAATGGTTCTCTGTGCCGCTATTGCTCCTGGCATTATGCTTGGTCTGGCTGTCAAATGTGTTGGCTGGCTTGTGGTGATGCTGCCTTGTCCAGCTCGGAATGTGGATGGAGGTTGGCTTGCTGATCATGGTTGCAGAATCTCCCTCAGGTGGTTATTGCTGGTGTTTTTGACTCTTTTATGAGTATACATATCCTCTATTTTATTTTGAATGTTGCTCAGCCTACTATTGCTGCTGGGCAGCAATGATCTTTTCCTCTGCTAGTTCGTTTTATCATGCTTCTTGCAGTGGGCCGTTGGAACTTCAGTACGCTATTGTTGGAAGAGTCGGTCTGCTGACCAATGCTGGTTCTGCTGAGGATTGCCACTAGCTTTGGATACCTCTGTTGCTGCTTGGTTGCTTGCAGTTGGCCACTCTGGTGCTTGGCTTATTACTGATTGGTTGCTGGCAGTGTCTGTTGCTGGGTTTCATTGTTCTAGCTTGTCCAAGGAAGGTTGCTCCCTTGGTCTTTTGTATTTTCTCTGTTTCGCACGGTGTTTGGTTATTTACTTGCCCTCGGGAGCTTGTTCCCTTGTTTAATTCTGTTCAGCAAGACAGTCTTGCTTTTGGTTTGCTAAAGGGAGTCTGTTCCCTTTGCCTAGTTTTTCCTGTTCATATGTACTGCTGGTCTCCAGCTTGTTTTTTTATTTATACAATTCTTACATTTGATAAAAAAAAAAAGAAAAAAAAAAGAAAGAGCTCTCAGTAAGCTGCAGCTAGAGAGAGATGCTCTCCCCTCTTCCTTTTGGAATGGCGTTCTGCAGCTCCTGAGTTCTTTTTGGTCTCTTTCTCTTTTGGCCTTCTCTATGGCTATTGAGAATCCTCTCTTTTGGTATCTCTTCTCTCGGTTCAAAATCAAAGAGAAGTTTTGGATTATTATCTATCAGCTCCCGATTTTGGTCTACAATGTGCTCTCTGCACATCAAGCCTCCCTCGCCTTCTCTCCCTCAGCTCTCCAGTATCCAACCCACAAAACCCTCGCTAGTGGGTCTTTTACTGAGGATGCCTCTGTTGGATATAGGGTTGAGCGTGTCCCCCCTTCTCTAGGGTCTTTTCTGGCGAAGGATGTCCAGGGTAATTTTGTCGACTCCTCTTTCTTACAGGATGATCTTGTCAGCGGTCTGTCCCTCTCTGGCATGGAATTTATTTCTGCTTACATCAATTGGGTTGCTTCTCCATCTAGTGTGAGATTACAGCTTTCCCCAATTAGGGTTAACTTTGTTGTTCATCCACGGGCTGCTGATTCAGTTGATGGCACTTAAGGATGGGTTTCTAACTCCGATGTTGGCTGCTATGTTGTTCTTGGTTCTCCTAATCTCTGTACTTGTATGCTTGTGTCTCCACCTATGATGCGTTCTCTGGTGGCTGAGGATCCTGATGGGTCGGTTGTTGCCTTATATGAAAACTTGTTTACCAACATCTACTGCTAACAGGATCAAGGTCCTTCGGCTCTTTGTTGACAAGGTGCCCACACCTTGCTCAGGCATGGAAATGCTCAGGTTTCTCACTGATGGGGTTTGCAGATTTTTTGGTTCCACTATCCAGCATGCCAATGCTAGAGATACAGGAGACTCTCCTTCAAGTACTCTCTCAGAACTAGTCTTAAGGTCTTGGAGATGTTGTTGGTGTTTTGCTTTTTAGCATGAAACTGTGAATTCTTCTTCTCGATGTCTCTATCTGCTAGATTTTCAGAGGGCTTTGTACCCTCTGCATCAACATGAGGCTTTCAACCTCATGGTGTTTGGTTTGTGTGATGTTTACTGCTACTGTGGAGTCAGTTCTAGAGCTGCTAGTTCTGGTTCCTCTCTGTCTTGCATAGTGAATTGTCCGGCTATGACTAGCTTGTGTTGGTTGTCTCAGATATCTATGTGCTGGAGCTCAATCTGCTAGCTTCAGTTTTGTGCCCTATGGGCTTTTTTCTGCTACGATGTAGCTCTATGTGTTGTTGTTGTATGCAACTTGGATTGTAGTGTCACCCTTCCTGAAGCTGGCTGGACTTTTTTGCTGCAATATTGCTTGCCAACCTTGACTGCCCTATCTAGTCACTATCTTGCCAGTATCTGTTGGAGTGTGTCAGTGGTAGCCATTACTCATGCAGGGTGTTACCTTGACTGCCCTATGGAGCATGTTCTGGTGGCACTGTTGCCACCACTGCAAAGTACTTAAGGTTTGCTTAACTGGACATAGCCCTCTGCTGATACTGGCCTCTGGGCTGATAAGTATGTATGTTAATTAGTTGGCTGCAGTGTTGTGCTGGCTGGATTACTGGGATTTATTCTAGTGCTTCTTCTTCCGGCTGTTTTCAGTGAGGATATCCTGTTATTGCTTGGGATGTGGTTTGATTGCTGGAGCTGCTATGGCTTCCAGCCAGGCTTGCTGTTTCGCTTGTCTAGACCTACAGGCTTTCTGCAGATTGCTTGTGCTGTTAGCCCTCTTGGGGTTGGTCTTGGTTACTAGGTTTTGCTAGCGCTCTCCCCGCTCTGGTTTTGCTGTTTACAGGTCTTTATTGTGGGATGTATGTTGCATTCCTTGTTGGTTTGCTGGAGTTAATTAATGGCTCTCTATGCCACTATTCTTGAATGGGGATTCCTCTCCTGTTAGCCAGCTGGACGTTGGTGCTAAGCATTCCCCATGCTATTGACTTTTGTGTGCTGGAGCTGACTTATCTTGCAGCTGGGTTCTTGTTGCTAGTTTTGTACTATGCTAACTACTGGTGCTGAAGCTGTTGGCTGTGATTTTTCTTTGAGTTTGCCGCCTTTGCTGTATCCTGGTTGCTGGTAGGGTTCGTGGTTAATTCTGTTGGTGTTGCAGTGCTGCTGGTTTGCTCCTGGCTTTCAGTAGCTTTGTTTCCTGTGTTTTGTTTTGGCTTTGTGGGAGTCTGTTCCCCTAACCTTATTTGTTTTTGGGAGCTTGTTCCCTCTTTAGTTCCTATCAGTACCTAAACTTTAGTTTGCTCTGCTGGTGTCTAGTCAGAGCCTCTATTGGTGGTTAGCCACGTGCTGGCTTTTTGTATATGCTTCTGGTTGCAGGTTGCTTTCTGCTGTGCTGGTTTGCCAGTTTAGGGGTTTGCTTTCCAATTACCAGACTCGAAGAGCCCGGTATTGTTATTTATTGTCACTACCTCCCCGTGTTAGGATTGAGTAATTTGCGCGCCTGCTGCCTTCCTTGGATGTGGTAGCCGTTTCTCAGGCTCCCTCTCCAGAATCAAACCATAATTCTCCGTCACCCGTCACCACCATGGTAGGCCTCTATCCTACCATCGAAAGTTTATAGGGCAGAAATTTGAATGATGCGTCGCCAGCACGATGGTCGTGCGATTCGTCAAGTTATCATGAATCATCAGAGCAACGGGCAGAGCCCGCGTTGACCTTTTATCTAATAAATGCGTCCCTTCCAGAAGTCGGGGTTTGTTGCACGTATTAGCTCTAGAATTACTACGGTTATCTGCAGTGGCGGAGCCATGTAGGGACAAAAGGGGGCAATTGCCCCCTTAATTTTTTTAATATTAGGATATTAATATAATAGGTTGATGAGAGTTTGATACACGGAAAAGTAAAAAGAATGGAAAGTTATTGTTGAATTATATTTTAATATAATATATATGTACAGCTCATTGACTCAAAATTTTTATGTACAGCTTATTCACTCAAATTTTTTTTTTCTTTCACTAATTAACATAGAGCTCTTTTCATTTTGATTTGTTATTGAATGCCTCTCTCACTCATGCAAATTTCTTTTTTTTTTCTTTATGAGGTAAATTTCTTTCTTTTTTTTTAATTTATTTCATTATCTAATTTTAGTTATATTCTTTTATAATTAGTCATTGAAAACATTAGGGTTTATGATAATTTAGGGGTTTTGATATGAATGTATTCAAAATAAATGTTTGAATTTACTAATTTAATCAATTAAATATTTTCTTTTTTATTATAAATGAATAAATTAATGTTCATATAAAACCATTATTTTTGGCATCTCATGTATTGATAGAGTATATTATTGAAATTATTTAACCGAGATCTCTTAATTCACTATAATCATGGATTAATTATTAATTGAGGTCTCTTAATTTACAATATACATATATTGATTGTCATTTTATATCACATATTTGTTTGTAATTAATTGTTAATGAGATGCTTGGAGTTAGGAGAGGCATGAGTTTAAATTCTATAAGCTATAATTTTTCTCTCTCGGTATTTTCTCTTATTTGAAACTAGAATATAGTATTAAAACTTGTTTTATATATTTGACTTGGTGAGTTCATACAACTTTTGTGTGTGTGTTTAGAAATAATTTAAATGTCTAGAAATGATTAAGTATAATTTAATCAACATACTTATTATATGTATATAGATATGAATTGAAATGAGTTTTGATGAATTGATGTGTATTTTGCTATGAATTTCATATGAAAGATCTAGAATTATTGTATAACTCAACTGACTATTGTTTAACAACGAATTATTATGTAGTTGTGTTAATTATTATATAGACACTAATAATAATAAAAAACCAGCAGATTCATAAATAAAATTAACATATCACTAGACAAGTATTTTAAGCGTAAATACCTTAAGGATGAAAAGTCATTTAAAATTTCAAGTTATATAACTCAATCAACTTTGAAAAAAAATTATATTAAAAAGTCATATAATATTTCTTATTAATTTGCCCCCTCATCTTAAAAATTCTGGCTCCGCCACTGGTTATCCGAGTAGCAAATACCATCAAACAAACTATAACTGATTTAATGAGCAATTCGCAGTTTCACAGTCTGAATTAGTTCATACTTACACATGCATGGCTTAATCTTTGAGACAAGCATATGATTACTGGCAAGATCAACCAAGTAGCATTCCTTGGCGACACCACAACCCACACGATCTCCGATGCCAATGAGACGAGGGGCTGAGACAGTCGAGACAGACGGAGGCCCCTGCGCCGGCATCGCATTCTGCATTTGAAAGCACGAGCGATCACTCGTGGGCCAGTTTGGCGGGAGTCCGCTCGACTGGAACACGGGCGCCGCTGCTAGGTTCGCCCTGCACCCCTGGGTAGGCGCGCGACGGAGAGGGACAACTTCACATTCGAATTCCACCGAAGTGGGTACGCAGCACAAGAACCCCGCCTCGCCGCAAGGCACCAGCACGGAGCCTGTTGACATGGACAACCCGATTACCGCTCGTGCGACACCACGTACACGCGACAACTATCCTAACTAGCGAACCACAACCACGAGAGCAAGTGGAAAAACCCGAGCGAGATCGTGCCTGCACCACTGGACGCGAGGATCTCGAAGGAACAAGCAACAAGCCAGACGCGAAGGATCTCGAATGGACAAGCAACAAGCCACGGGGGGACACAACAGGGACAATCATGCGTGGGGACACGACAAGGACAATCATGCGGGGGGCTGTCTGCCTTAGCTCGGAAGATGGAGGCCAGGCCTTGGCAGTGGGCATGTCATGCCACGAGGTCAGGGATGGCGAGGAGAGCCAACATATGGGCGCCTGCACGACAATTTAATGCCACGCCCACACCAGCGTAGAGCTCGGCGGTCCGCACCAGACACGTCTGCCAGGCCTCCTACTTGCGAGCATAGGCAGCAGCCACCGCCGTCGTGACGTCGCGGCAAGTAGAGGGGCACGCAGCAGCTGCCAACACTTTGGCACGAGCACGGCAAATGAATGTCACACTCACACCACGGATAATCAGCTCCAACGTGCCCAACGACTTGGAGCGGGTCCCGAAGACGGTGGCCAGAATCAGGTCATCGCCGGCCGGAAAACTGGTCATCAATGTCGGCGATACTTCGGGCCAAGTTTCAGATCGTGCCAAATCGAACCCATAACTTGCACAAACCGTTGCGCGCTGCCGAATTTGCATCCACGTGTAGGCTGCCATTGTCCGCGACAACCCCTGTTTTCATCAGCCTACCCCCTTGACAAATTTTCCTGCCTGGCCTAACCAGTCCATCGTCCAACCCATGTTCATCAAAAAATCTGCGCTGTCGATTTTCCTCGACGAACCTACAGCTACACAAATCTACGTTGTCGATTTTTACCACTGTTGGCATTGCTGCCACTACCCCAGTGTCTAGACCAACAGTCTTTTTTGTCAAGCCTTGGACTATAAATCATCCAGACTCATCGTCAACACCTGCTGTCGATTCTGTTGACTTTGCCGATTTCATCGGCGCTACCGATTTCAACACTGCCCCCTATGTCTAAACCAGCACTATTTTGTCAGCATGCCCCCATTGATGAATTTTCCTGCCTGGCCTGGACAGTCCGGCGTCCAGCCCATGTTCATCAACACAATTTGCGCTACCGATTTCCCCCGACGAACCTACAACTTCACAAATCTGTATGACTGAACGCCTTTAAGTCAGAATCTGATGATTGCTCAACACTCTCTTGAGAAATCTATACAAATCTGATTACTGAACGCCTCTAAGTCAGAATTCGATAACTGAATGCCTCTAACTCAGAATCTGCACAAATCTGTATGACTGAACGCCTCTATACCATGGAAAGTTATGTCTCATGATGATTGCTCAACACTCTCTTGAGAATTTTATTGCTTTGTGTAGAAGAGTAATCTTTAATTTCTTATAGAAAATAATAATTGCTGGAATGCTACTCTTGTTCCTACCGAGTTGTTGCATTGATTTGACTGAATTTCAGCATTGTCCTCCCACCAAGAACACAGCATCATCTTGACCGTTTAATCTTCTTTGACCAAAGTTTTTAAACTTTAACAGATCTCCTGTCATTTTGTTGTATACAAAGGGAGGAAAGCAATTTCGGCCGCAGCTGTAAGAGTTGATCACCAGGCAAATTGAATGCCATTGATCTCCCATGTTCATATAAATAATTTAGCAACAATAAAGTTAGAAGTTGGTAAGGTTTATGACCAAGGTTGTTAATTTCCGGAATGGCCGAAATATTTCATACCAATTCAAAAAACGAAACAAAACGGAACAATTTTCATCTCATTTTTAATTTTGGTCCGTTCCGGATTTTTTGGCGAAATTTCGGCCGGAATGTTTCGATTTCATTCCACATGTTCTGTTCCGATCTTGAAAAGTCATTGAATCAAATTGAACCTGATTCAATTTAATTAATTAAACCACCCCAAGTATAAAAAGCTTTTTTTCATTACTATTTTCAATAACAATGATATTAATAATAATATTGAAAATTATTATTACTATTTTCATTAACAATGATATTAATTTTTTAAAATTAGATTTATCACTAATATATATGGTTTATATTCATGTTGTTTTTTTTCATGTTTATACTTTGTAGGAATTTGAGCAAAATAAGGGATTCTTTGGATCTCATTAGCCTTGACAACATTGACTTAACTTTATATTTAAAATATTTGTGTTAAAACATTTTACTTTCATAATATTTTGATATTTTGTTTAAGTTGAATAACTTTAAGTTAAAAATCTATTTAATTTTGACTATTTAGAAATATTTTAAATTTTAAAATTATATTTGTTTGGCATTGTGTTTGTATTGCATAATTTATAATTAATTTATCTTGAATTTGAATTATGTTTGTTGTATATATATATATATATATATATATATATATATATATAAGAACAGTACAACCTCGAAACGGCATGTCGAGACATTCTGAAACTGAAACATTTCATTTTAATTAAAAAAATAAAATATTTATCGAAACAGAATTGACAAACTTGTTTTTAACTAACTAACATGAAGCCGGTTTAGCATTGAGAGGTTCTGACTTCTGGCCTCCGAGATAGTTGACCACTTATGTTCTTTTCTGCAGAAATTATCCCCAGGGACGATTAGGTTTGGAATCTTTGGGATGCCCAGTATTCTGTTTTTCATTAAAACTTAAATTTTTTTCAAATTATTATATTTTTTGTTTTTAGATTATTTTGATGTAATAATATTAAAAATAAATTTTAAAAAATAAAAAATATATTATTTTAAAATAAAAATATTTTGAAAGTATCTTTCCGCTGCAGGCTGCATAATTTTTGTGCTATGGCTACTGAAAAATTCTTGCTGTTCATATCGGGCCACAAATTTAAGTGCCCTAGGCCGGTAGAATCCTACTAATGGACCCTTTCGTAAGGGGTGGTTCACCGATTCTGTCTCTTAAATGATAAGATTATTCGAGATAGTTTGGTAGAAATTTAATTTGTTATGCACAAGTACTTATCTGGAATTCTGACTTTAATCCTGATCTGAAGTTCCCTAACTTTTCTGTTTTTTCTTAATCATCATGATTTACAAATCTTCGGTGAGAATCGATGCATGCACGCTCTGACTTGAGGTCTCGTGTCCCCCCTCATTCTCTCCTCCGACCACCGTATGCTCTCCCTACCTGTGCCTAACATCTCCATGGTTGACCATAATTGGCATGTTCACTAAATTTTTTCAATGTTTCCTATCCTTGTTCGCATTCTTTTGAATTTTGTTGGTGCTAACAAGTATCCAAACGAGGCATTAAAATTTTGGAACCCTCCTTATAATTAGCCAAGAAATAAAATGACCAATATTATGAAAAAATAAAAATCTCTGCTGTCCGAAAATAGACTAATACTTAATTCTTTAAAGAAATTAAAGTAAAATTTTTTTTTTGAAATTTTTGTTTCAATACAGTAATCTCCATCTAAAAAACTAATTTTATTATGTTTTTAAACAATTAACAGGTTCAAGTTAAATATAAATTAAGGTATTGCTTGGCAACACCATGCATCTCAACAAAAACATCATTTTTTGTATTGATTTTTGTGTTTTTATTGGCAAAACACAGGTACATCAGCAAAGCCAACATGCAAAAGACAACATTAGAAAGAAACCATCATTCCTCACACAAATATGACTAATGCTTATTTTCTTTGTTTTTTTGAATTAAATGAGACTTGGTATTTCTAAATTTCTGCCATTTGAACTTTTCCCTTGGCATCGTCTTCACCACCGTTTTCTATTTGCTCCATTGCCCCCCTGTCCTTATATCTATACCAAGATGCACACGTCAAGTAAACTCCAAAATTCACTGTGCTGATGCCTGCTAATAGCCAATAAAAGTAGTTCAACTTGTCTCTATTTAAATTGTCGCTAGCCAGCCATCCACCAGTAACATTGTTTACCACCTGCACCACCACAGAGCTCAAGAAGTAGCCAAATGCCACTGAACACCATGAGATAGCTGTGCCCAGCGATTTCATTCCGGCCGAGCCCTCTGAATAGAAAAATTCTAGCAGTCCAACTAATGTGAACATATCAGCTGCTCCAAAAATGCCGAATTGGAAACCAAGCCATAAGAAACTCATTGGCAGGGCTCAGTAGAGTCAATCATGT
Source organism: Populus simonii (assembly GCA_007827005.2). NCBI lineage: Eukaryota > Viridiplantae > Streptophyta > Magnoliopsida > Malpighiales > Salicaceae > Populus > Populus simonii. The sequence continues at coordinate 159,793 of CM017471.2, forward strand.
TGTGTTCAATAGCCACCGATTTGCGCCATGTTTCCACAACTCCAGAAACTGCCATGGAGATGACTGAGAGCACTAGCCCGACTCCAACGCGCTGGAGGTGTCGAATTCCAGTTGGAATCCCTGTGATCTTTCGAGCAAGTTGTACAAAGAAGCGTTCGTATATTGGGATCATAACAAAAATGAATAGTAGGGGGATTACTGGTAGTGAGGGGCCAGGGACTCTAAAGCCAAAGACGTGTGTGTCCATGGTGGTGCTTTGTTGGACAGAAAAAGTTTGGAGCTGAGCTAAGCATGTGTTCAAGAAAACTGTGCTAAGTATAATTGGAAGCATGCGAAGCAAGATCTTTGTTTCTTCAACTTGTGTCACTGTGCATAGCCTCCAAGGTCCAGGGTTGATTGATGTTGATGCACAGTCAGTAGTGTTTGCGATTGCTGCCCGGTCCAAGTACCTGGAATTTGGCAGAAATACATGCGCTTTAGTATCCCATTATGGTTATGATTTGTTTGCAACAAAGTTGACCATTTTATATTTTTATACCTGAATTGGCCAGTCCTCGGAAGAATTTCTTGTTTCACCCCCGCTTCTTTGTCATGAATTTCATGTAATTCTTCAGCCCTCTCTGGAATTGGAAGGTCGCGGTTCCGGATTGCAGCCACAAGTACCTACATTTATGAACAAATTAAAGGACAAATTCATTTATCTAACACACCAAGACTAATGATCAGAGCGAAGGTACCGTCTCAATATATACCAAGCTCTTTAAGGAAGTTATTACCTGTGCAACGCGTGTGAGGGGGCTTCCCTTAGGTACATTGTTCCGATAAAAGGACTTGCCCGTGCTTACAAAGATAATGGCGAAAAAGATTGCAATGGCACACACACCAAACCCCAAATCCCAGCCTTGGTTAGCACCTAACCATACAATAACAGTGACTCCTATTATAGCTCCCATGGTAAGGCTAAGCAAGAACCAGTTGAAGAAACTAGACAATTGAATTGCCTCCTTGGGGTCATTCTCGTCGAATTGGTCAGCTCCTAAAGATGGCAAAGCTGCTTTGATGCCACTAGTACCAAATGCAATAAGGTACAGACCGGTGAAAAGAATTGCAGATTGGCTACCAGCAGCAGCCTCACACTGATCAGATGAAACGCCTTTGCAAGGAATTGGTCTTAGTTGGTGGAAGTGTGCTTGAACCGTTAGGAGGGCATATCCCTGGAAAACACAACATTTTTAAACACTACCTTTTTTCCTATCTTTGAGAAATATGACAAAAAATCTATCCGTCATCATAATTTGCACGTATGTGTGTCTATATATATTGCATATAATATAAAAAAAGACGCGGCTCTTTTACCGTAGACAACTCTATTATTTTTCTTTTTATATGACATGGCCTGTTGTCTGCATCATATTCTATCAAGTTTGGAAATCGTGGCACATGCATTCATGCCTTTTTTTCCAATAAAATAGGCCAAATGATACAAAATAATTCATGATTCTTAATTAGAAGTTTGACACTTCATGATTTTCCAATCATAGCATAATTGATTAGAAATGTATGGCCATGATTAGGAGGTTAATTGATAAACATACCAAGAACTCCGCGCATCCAAACAAGACGCAAGTCTTGAATCTTGTCCAATAGGTATCACATATGAACCCTCCAAACAGCGCCACTAAGAAAGAAGTACCAACGAAGTTGGTAATTGTAGTGGCAGATTTGGTTAGGCTGAAGTTCATGTACCCAGAAAAATAAGTCATCAGACTCGCAGCCATACAGGCGAATGCCATGTTTTCTAGTCCTTCCATAGCTGCGCAAATTGACCAAAACTAACATCATTTAGCTCATAATCTGGGAAGCAAATCACTTTTTTGCACATATGCATGCGCAGGCGCTCACACACACACAGAAGTAGACACACACATGCTTGTAGCAATTAACAACTTTCTTACTGTATACAAAGAATACAGCTCTGTTTCCTCCTAGCCTTCTTTCTGGCTTGGATTCGATTTTACCATCTCTTGAGATGTCCTGTTTAGGAAAAATTAAAAAAAAAAACTTTATAAATAAGTTTCCAAAGAGAGTACAATATGCAATACTAGAATGTAAGGGAAAGTGAGCAAACAACAAATGAACTAGACGGTTTAATTCGCCATTAGAAAGACAATCCATTAATGGCTCTCGGATCATTGAAGAAAGGTTGTATATATACACAGGACTTGAAATAATTCAGCTGACTTTACCATTTTGTTGAGTCCCTTTTGTGTGGAGGAAATGCTGCTTGAGAAGAGATGGTATGATCTAAAACCATACACTTAGATGTGTGTGTGTGTGTGTGTGTGTGTGTATATATATAGAGAGAGAGAGAGAGAGAGAGAGAGAGAGACAGATAAGTTGAAAGATATAATCCTACTGCGGGCAACCGGAACGAAAAGGAATCAAAAGGCATACAGTAGTTTGAGCAACATTTTAGGTAGGTTTTGTTTCTTTTGATACCTCCCTATCTCTTCCTATACTTTGACTAATTTGCTGCCTGGCAACGTGTATTGTTTAATGCCTCTCCTGAATTTGTCGGCACGTTCCTGTTCGTGAGGGATTCGAGTGTTTTAATATTCCACAATGTTAAAGAATAAGGAGGAGGATAGAAAGTTGGTGGAAGAAAAAGAATAATTAGTTATGCCTTTCTGTTTCTTAGGCTCTCGGTCAGTCATGCAACTGGAGTGGGAATAATTCCTTTTGTATGGAACATGTCATCGGCCCTGATGCATGTGTATATAGGCCTTCCATTTCTTTTGTAAAAGTGTGCAGAGAATAAGAATAATGATAAAGCTTGAGAATTTTAAACCAAAACCCTTTTGTTCTCTGTTTCTTTTCTTTTCTTTCTTTATTTTAGCCTATGCAACCTTTAGCATTTTTTTCATGGTATAAGAGTTTTTGGTTGTTTAGCCAACTATGGAGAAAGAAGCTAAAAATCAACAAACACCACCTTTTGCTGTAAAATCAACCTCACGTTTCCATAACCTCTCTGATCCAAATAACCCATACCATCTTGATAATGGTGATACATCAGTTGTCAGTTTGATAATTGATCTTTTAACCATAAAAAAACTATTTCACTTGGGCAAGAGCCATGAAGAGTGCTCTTAGAGTTCAAGAACAAGCTCAGTTTTGTTGATGGCAGTGTCACAAAACCTTCAGATCCCAACGATCCTCTCCTAGAAGCTTGAAAAAGATGCAACGATATGATTGTTTCTTGGATCCATAACTCTGTAAGTCCTTCAGTAAAGTCTTTTTTCATCCTTGTAGATAATGCATATGAGATTTAGAATAAACTTTGTGAGAGATTTACGTACTCAGCAAAATGGGCCATGAATTTTTCAACTAAAAGGGGCTCTAGCCAACTTAACTTGGGGGAATGATTTAGTCAATGTCTATTATGGAAAGCTGAAAATAATTTGGGATGAGTTAACATTACATTGTCTTATGCTAGAGTGTTCTTATGGACAGATGAAGATCCTGACTAATCGATATCAACAAGACTGTGTAATCTAGTTTCTCATGGGTTTGAATGAAACATACTCCAATGTAAGGGATCAGATCATGTTAATGGATCCCATACCACAAGTCAGTAAGGTTTTTTCTCTCATCCAGCAGCAAGAAAAACAACATCAAAATGTTACCTTGCACATCTGCTCCTAAATCAATGGCCCTCCTCACAAAAAATACATCCATAACCTTCAGGCCGTTTAACAGACCTTACTGCCCACATTGCAAGATTCAGGGGCATCTCGTAGAAGATTATTTCAAAGTAGGAAATGCAACTCCTCCTACTTGCAGTCATTGTCATATGAGTGGTCATTCAATAGAGAAATGTTACAAGCTAGTGGGGCATCCCTCTAGTCACAAGTTACATAACAAGGGAAGAAGACTAAATATGCATACCAGACAATCCAACATGATTGTAGCTGAGGATTTCCTAAAGAATCAGATTGACAAGATGAATCTGATCTTAAATCAGTATAAAAAAATCTTGCAATTACTTCATGAGAAACACAATCCAGCAGACATCCATCCTTCTATGGCTAACTTCACAAGTCTTCCATCTATGTCTGGTATCACAACCTGTCTCTCCACTTACTCATATAAATGTTTTGATATTAACAATGTCCTTTGGATCATAGACATAGGAGCTACAAGTCATATGATTTGTAGCACCATATTCTTTCAAAAAATAACAACTATTGTGTCTTATAATGTCAAACGTCCTAATGGCCAAGAGGTTCCAGTCACGCATATAGACACTGTTAAACTCTCCAAATTAATCACTCTTGAGAATGTTTTGTGTGTTCCTTCATTTGTTTTCAATATCCTTTCCGCTCCAACATTAACTAAAAATGTCTCTTGTTGTTTTGTTTTCCTGTCCAATGCTTGTTTTCTGCAGGACCTCACATCATGGACAATGATTGGATTGGGTGAAATGAAGAATGGTCTCTATCACCTCAAGCATGTTGAAGTGTCTCCTACTGCATTGATGTGTACATTATCCAAGTATTTTGACACTTATCGTTTGCATTCTGCTTGTGCTACAAATACTAGTCATCATTCTAATTTGTGGCATTATCATCTAGGCCATATTTCCAACTCCAGATAACAATTAATTAGAGATCCTATTGTAATAAAAAAAAAAACTCATGTTCTACTATCAATGAAGCTCTCTGTTCGATTTATCTCTTGGCAAGACAACATAGACTCCCTTTTGATCTAAGCCTACACAAATCTTCTTTCAACTTTGAACTTATACACTGTGACTTATGGGGGCCATGTTCTGTGGCAGCTTATGACGAGAGTAGATATTTCTTAACCATTATTGATTACTTATCTCGTAGTACCTGTGTTTATTTGCTTAAAAATAAGTAAGACACGCGAAAATCTATAGAGTCATTCTATAATCTTGTTAATAGTCAATTTGGAGCTAAGGTTAAGTACCTAAGAAGTGATAATGAAGCAGAGTTTCAAATGCAAGACTTCCTCCATAAAAATGGCATCATCTACTAAAGAACTTATGTAGAAACCCCACAACAAAATGGGATAGTTGAGAGAAAACATCAACACATCTTAAATGTTGCTAGAGCTCTTAGATTCCAAGCTAACTTACCTTTTGAGTTCTGGAATGATTGTATACTTACTGCCACTTACATTGTCAATCGTATCCCTACCCCTTTACTACACAACAAGACACCTTATGAAGCCATCTTTAAAACTAATCCCATATATCATCACATGTGAGTTTTTGGGTGCCTTTGTTTTGCTACCACCATAAGTCAGGAAAGGAAGAAGCTTGATTCCATAGCAAGAAGATGTGTCTTTCTTGGCTATCTTTTTGGGGTGAAAGACTATAAGTTGGTAGACTTAGAAACAAATGAAATCCTTCTGTCCAAAGATGTAACATTCCACGAACAAATTTTTCCTTTCAAATCACCTGTGTCCGAAACTCCTCCTTCTGATACAATAACTCCTATGGTACAACCACAACAATATAATTCTCGTTACTCTCTTGTTTTAGGTCCCCAGAAAGATTTTTACATTCCTTTTGATCAAATACCTGACAGTCCTTGCTCACCTTCTAATTCAACTGACTTATCTTCAAACAAAGACATTTCTCCTGAACACATGACACAAGTATTCAACCCAGCGCACCATAATCAGATTCTTCTTCCTCTTCACCTTTTACACGACACCCCCTACTCCTCATTTTCATGTTCGCAAGTCTACTAGGATGAAACAGGCTCCTAAATACTTGCAAGATTTTCATTGTCACCTGGCTTCCTTCAATTCTCCCAATCCAATCCAGACCACAAAAGTTGAGGCTCCTTCAGGTAACCAAGTTCATTTGAGTAATTTCCTTTCATACAATAAATTTTATTTACCTTTTCAAGTTTTCTCCGCTTCCATATCTTCTCACACTGAGCCATAAATATATACCCAAGCTATTAATGAATCTCATTGGCATATGGCTATGGAGGATGAGTTGAAAGCTTTTGAGTCTAACCAGACATGGATAATGACTGATCTGCCTCTTGGAAAAAGGCCTATTGACTGCAAATATATATATATATATATATATATATATATATATATATAAGATAAAGTACAATTCAGATGGCAACATTGAAAGAAACAAAGCACGGTTAGTTGCAAAGGGATACATACAACAAAAAGGTATTGACTACCACGAAACTTTCTCCCCTGTTGCCAAGCTTGTTACAGTACGATGTCTCTTGGCCATAGCTGCAATTAAAGGGTGGGGTCTGTATCAGTTTGATGTCAATAACGCCTTCCTTCAGGAGACTTACAAGAATAAATATACATGAAATGTCCTTCTGGATACGCCCAAGGCCAATCTCATCAAGTTTGCAGACTACTTAAGAGTCTTTACAGGTTAAAATAGGCATCACGACAATGGTACTCAAAATTCTCCACCTCTTTGCTTGAATTTGGTTTTTGTCAGTCCAAAGCAGATTATAGCTTGTTCATCAAACAAGACAATCACTCTTTCACAACATTACTAGTTATTGTCGATGATATCATAGAGACAAGTGACTCTTCTGCTATTGTCGAAGATATCAAAGTCTTTCTCAACAACAAGTTCAAGATCAAAGATTTGGGGCAATTGAGGTATTTTCTTGGAATCGAGATCGCCAGAACAACATAAGGGATACAGATTTGTCAGAGGAAATATGCTTTAAACATTCTAGCAAGCTTTGACATTCTTGGATCTCGGCCTTCTAAACTTCATATGGATCAAAATTTGAAACTCAGTAAAGAAGATGGAACACTTCTTTTTCGATCCTACTTACTACAGGAGTTAGTTGAGAAACTTCTATACTTGACAATCACACGACCAAACATCTCTTATAGTGTGCAAATTCTGAGTCAATTTATAGATCATTCTACTTCCATATAACAGTAGCTTTTAAAATCCTGAAATACATCAAAGGGACTCTAGGGCAGGGTCTCTTCTTTCCTTCAGTAAATAACCTGGACATTATGGCATATTGTGATTCTGACTGGGCATCTTGTCCTGATACCAGACACTATGTTTCTTATTTCCTTGGTTCATCTTTGATCTCTTGGAAATCAAAAAGGCAATCAGTGGTATCTCGATCTTTAGCAGAAGTGGAGTACCGTGCCATGGCTACCACTAGTTCAAAAAGTACTTGGCTGCATTTTCTTCTAGCAGATCTTCAAGTCTCTCATTCTCACTCTGCTGTGTTACATTGCGATAACAAAGCTACACTACACATTGCTTCGAATCCCTATTTTTTCATGAAAAAACCAAGCATATTGAGTTAGATTGTCACCTTATTCGTGACAAAATTCAAGAAGGTTTCTTGACGACTGCTCATGTCTTTACAAAGTGCCAACTGGCAGATGTTTTTACAAAAGCACTACCTGTATACTTATTATCTTCCTATTTGTCCAAGATGGGCTTTGTAAACTACTATGCTCCATCTTGCGGGGGCCTGTTAAAGAATATGGAGGAGGATAAAAAGTTGTTGGAAGAAAAAGAATAATTAGTTTCCCCTTTTTTCGTCTGCAATTAGTTATGCCTTTCTATTTCTTAGGCTCTCGACCAGTTATGCAGCTGGAGTGGGAATCTTTCCTTTTACATGGGACAGGTTGACTCATCAACCCTGATGCATGTATATATAGGCCTTTCATTTCTTTTTGTAAAAGTAAGCAGTCAATAAGAATAATGAATAAAGCTTGAGAAAGCTTTTTAAACCAATACCCTTTTGTTCTCTATTTTTTTTCTTTTCTTTCTTATTTTTATCCTCTACAGCCTTTAGCATTTCTTTCTCACAAAACCATCCTTTTGTAATTGATTATATATGCGAGTGAGTTGTCTGAATCCAGATAGATTTATTGGCTTCTACATTTTTATAGAATTTGTATGTACAAGGACCTACACATGTATAAAGATGGATACCACCTCTAACTTAAAAACTTAGAATTCTTAGGTCATGGATATATTTTATAGATAAGCTCCTCTATTCTCCATTCCTTTTCCCTTCTTATGAAAGTCTGGTTTATTCAAACAAAACTCTCCTTTTAATTGATGTATTTAACAAATTTGAGTGCGATGTCCGAAACTTAGAGCTTAACTCTTGAACTTAAACATAAGAGATGTAGAGGACTTCTTGTATAAGAGCTTATATAAAAGGATGAACACCACCTTTAATCTAAAAACCCTAATTATCAAGCAATATGAATCCATCTTTTATAAAGAACATCTTTTTTTTTAATAAAAGATAGTTAATGCTTCTTCTAAATAACTTCTTTTTTTTTATTAATACTCGGTTATTATATATATAAAATATAGTTAATGCGAACATATACACATGAGAATAATAACATAAAAATGATGAGTATTGGTTGCTGCTACAATGATGAGTTAGTTAGGCAAAAGAAAAACTGGAATTACAACTATATTTTAAGCACTTAGCTTGCAAAGGCTTGCTTAAATGACGCTTATGATGTTTTAAAATTCTCTCAATGAAGTAAACCCTTAGCTTCTCAGTACCATTGGGTCATGTGTATGTCTCATACATAAGCTCCCCTCTTTTCAATTCTGTTTTAATATGGATTATCTGCCGACCTACACACACACACACATTTAATAAATCTCTTACATGTGAGTCCGGTTCATTTGAATACAACTTTCTCCAATGTAAGTTTTTAAAGATTTGAGTGCGACATTCAAAACTTAGAACTTCGCTCTTTGAGCATCCAAGAAGAACAGAGACCAGGTCATTTGAGAATCTATTCAATAAATTGTATTGTGTGGTACTAGATTGTGAAGTTGATGATAAACTAGTCTGTAAATCTAATTCTAATAGGGCTAAGTGTGGTAGTATGATATTATCTTTGGGACAAATTAATCTATGCAATTTTTCAATGGCATATGGAAAGGATAGGCTCCTTCCAAGGTTAAAATCTTATGTTGGATGAACATTCTTGGAAAAATCAATACTAAAGGAGTCTTAATCATGAAGGGTATTTTTGAAGCAAAAGACACTAACTATCTTTTATATTTGGTTTCTGAAGAATCCATTGATCACCTTCTTATACATTGTCATAACCATGGATGCATTTGGGCCAGGTTTATTGATTAATGGAGTCTATATTGATATTGTCATGAGAATATATCAAACATTTTTCATCAATGAAAACATCTTATATGTGGAAAATTTCAAAAGAAGGTATAGTTTGGACTTTTTTTTGAAATCTCGGTATTTTTGGCTTGCTACAAATGAATTCCTTTTCAATAATAGGCAACCAGATTATGATATCATCTCTCTTCTAATATTAATGAAATTATGTGTGTGGATAAAAGCCCTCGTTTTGGACTTTCTTTATTGTGCCATTGATTTATTAATTTCGGTTGATAACTTGGTTCGATGGCCAAAATCAAGTGTTCTAAACATTCCATTTCATGGTACCCACCTAAACCATATACCTTAAAGTGGAATGTTGATGGCTCTTCTATTAGAAAACCTAGTCTTATAGGGTTCTTCATTATCACAATGGCCTTGTGATGTGTATTTCTTTGCTATTGTTGGAATTAAAGATTCAAATAAGGCTAAATTTCTTGTTGTAATTAAATCTCTAGAATTATCTTCTTCATGGGATGATTTTTTAGGAGAAATTTCATCTTTGAATATGATTTTGTTTTTGTGGTAAATTGAATGAATAAGAAATCTTAAAGACCATGTAGATTTCATGAATTTTTCATCCTTACATCTCATTTCTCCTTACAATTGAACTTTTTATTTTTTTTGTCATGTTTCGCTTGAGGTTAATCATATGACTAATAACTTTGCAAAACAATGTGTGAATAAAATATGTGATTTTGTGGCTTAGATCTAATTGCCTCTTGTTATGATGTGATGTCTCCAATATTGTCTGTGATGTTTTGGTGCTTAATACTGCCTTCATTCTATGCTTTAGTTTTGGGTCTCCATCTTGGGTGTTTCTATGAGTTTATTATATCACAACTCTGATAATTGTTAGTATTTAATATCATTATGTTTTGTAGATTTATCTTTTATTTTATTTCATATTTAATAGGTGTTGTTATGCTCCTGCTTATATATAAAAAAAGCTTTGCTACTTTTCTCACAATAGAAAATACATGGGCTCCACACACACAAGAACTTATATATATTTTGGACATTGGGTTGAGGTGCTTGGGGTAATTCTGGTGGTGCTGCTCCTTTGAGGATCCAATCTTCTGGAAGGGATATATCTTTCCATTGGATTGCTTTTAGGACAACAGTGTTTGAGCGGGATAAATCTGTTTGTAGAAGGAGTATTTTTCCTTTTTGGGATTGGAATTTGTGTTTGCTGGCAAAGGCTGAGAACATGGCTTTGTAGTGAATTTTGAATATGAGAGCAACGGGGATTGATCCTTCTAGCATGTCATAATTATGGGTCTTTATTTGTAGTAGCATACTTTGCAAAATATCAGAAAAGCATTTTGTCATAAACAAAACTCTTTTCAGAAGAGATTTTTATGGTGACAATAATTTTGAAAAACGATCTTGGTTTTTTCAACACTTCCTCCAACAGAGGAATGATATCCAAAATCAATTTTATGCTTACATCGAGACCCATAAAGTACAAATTTTAGTCTTTGATTGGTTTGAATTTCATTATGCACCAGCACAGTATATTACGTATCCATTTGCATTCATTAAACATGCATGTCCCATTACAACCCATTCTAAAATTCCTACATGGAACCTCACTAGTGGATCTACAGTTGAGTTTGACCATCCACCTTTGCGCAACATACAACTTACTCACAAAGACCAAACAGTTGATGTAGCTCCGTACAAATTACCCAGAGAGGATACCCTCACAAATACCAAACATATCATCCAATAAAACAATTTCACAAATACCAACCTCAATACCATAGGTAAACAGCTTACCAAATTGGAAAAACAAATATAAAAGAACCCAGTCCACTTCATGACTTGTAAAAACCCCGTCGACCTTAAGCTAAAAAACTCAGTATTCAAACCATACCAAGTTACTAAAACAAGCCAAACACAAATTCAAGAAAATCAAATAGATTTTCTTAGAGCCATTAAAACACACTTACAAAACCTTGACCAAACAACCTTGACTGTCCTAGACACACCTCAACAATCCAACCCTTCATCCTTTATAAATCAGGTTAATACTCTTCAAAATAACCCCATATCACCCTCCGATACAGATACTTTTCAAGAACAACCTCTTCACCTAACAGACTTACCTGGCAAACTCCCAAAACAACCATTGCTCTAGATATTTTCATATCTACTGAACCAACTGTCATTAGTCAACATAAATATAATGCATCTTCCCTCTATGAATGGAACATAGATGGAATGTCTGAATACAATATCTTAAACACCCTCCAACAAATGACCATAACAGCTAATGCCTACAACACCCAAACAGGAACCCCAGACAAAGCCATAGCTGAACTCCTTATCGCAGGTTTCTCTGGCCAGCTTAAAGGATGGTAGGATTACCATCTCACTAAAACAGATCACTTACATATTCTAAACTCTATACAAACCTATGAAGACCAAACACCTATCCTTGACCCTTCAGGAAACACCATCCAAGATGTTGTGTCCACCCTTATCCTTACCATCTCCTTACACTTTGTCAGAGATCCTTCCCATCTGAAAGACAAAAATGCTAAACTTTTCTCTAACCTTCGGTGCAAGAAGCTTAGTGACTTTCAGTGGTACAAAAATACCTTCCTTACTCGTGTTATGCTTCGAGAAGATTCAAATCAGCCTTTTTGGAAAGAAAAATTTCTTGCATGCTTACCGATTCTCTTAGGAGAAAAGGTCCGAAACAAAATCAAAGATACCTTTACAACCAAAACCATACCATATGACCAGCTTACATACGGTGAACTTGTGAGCTTTACCCAAAAAGAAGGTCTTAAGATCTGTCAGGACCTCAAACTCCAAAAATACCTAAAATGGGAAATGAAACGTACCAGGCAAGAACTTGGTAGTTTCTGGTTCCTCCAATGGTGGCATTAGCTGTTTACCAAAGTAGTCCCTCCAACAAATTCCTCCAATCCTTACCCCAATCTGGTAAGCTGTTTACCAAAGTAGTCCCACCATGAATACTACAATTGTTTTCTCCAAAACAACGATAAAATCAAAACCATAGCCATTCTTGGCTTTTCTACTTCCATAGTGTCAGATTAAAGAAGGAAAAGAGAAAACAGTTCAGTTTAAAGAAAAGATTCACATAATATAAACAGTACGTGGCGTTGTTATACCTAAGAATGATCTTTAAGATCGGGTCACAGGTTTCCAATCGATATACTAATTTTGTAAAACGAACAAAGAAGCAAACGCAAGCAAATATAAACAAATTTCTGATGCGAATGAACAAAGCAAGATCAACAATATCAGGATTCTTGATCAAACACAGAGCATACTTAAATGTACAAAAATATAAAATATGGCAAGAATGTAAATAATGAAAATAGAATCTTACTTAAATTTGTAATGTAAATCAATATAGGAGATATTGGTTATAGAGGAGAATGGATATTAGTTACAGAGAAGTGTAAAATTTTCTGAGGGAAAATGATAGTCTGCCTTCTAAGGGTTTAGGAGTCCCCTTTTATAGACGAGTTGACACGGAAGAGGCCAAAATGTCTTTTTAAAAGCCTGGAGATTCCTTCAGAACCCATGTGGTATTGCCTGCCATGATTGGGTGACGACAAAATGGAAATTGCCCATGTTTCTTGTGGGATTTTTGTTTGTTGTCTTCTTGCCACCGACACTTGATTTGTCTGTTTGTAGCATCAGGTAATATTTGTAGAAAAAGGCCTAAAACAAATTGGCCTAAACACAAATGAGTCAAAAAGATATGGGCTTGAAACAGATGAGCCTAAAAAAAGCCTGAAATACTCTTTTTTTTTTATTGTCTCTTAATAGGTGGCAGAATGCCAAAACAATCATTTTTATTATTGTCTCCAAGGGAAATGGTAGGAGATGTCGAGTTAGATGAGCTGGATTGGGACAAGACTGTTTTCGGGTCTTGGCTTTGTATAATGTCTTGTACTATTTGGAGGTATTCTTCCTTAGTTCTAGCAGAGGCAAGGAGAGCTGCCGTTTGAGCCTTCCAGGCTAGAAATTTTGATTGAGGATGATGATCAATGATGGGCATTGTTTAATGTTTTTGTAACCATTCTTTAACAGCTAATTTAGAACTTTTGGATTCAGCTGCAAAGGAATCCCATTATTTTATTTTGAATTTGCAAACAAGTACTGGATGTCCATTTTGGAGATTATAATCATAGAACCATGAACATACCCATTGAACAAAAAACTTTGTACAACAAATGAGAAGGGAAGGAAACTTCCTTTTAGAAGGAGTTGGTTGAAAATTATTTTTGAAATGGAGGTAACCATTTTCAACCAGAGGATGTTCTTTGAGTTAGTCCCACCATTAGAGGAACCAGAGGGGGAGGTCTATAGTATTCATGACATTATGGAAGTAGAAAAGACAAGAATGGCTATGGTTTTGATTTTATAGGAGGAAGGCATCGAACCATGCCTGTTGGTAGTCCCAATACGTATAGGAAGTATTGAAGTCCTGGTAGCTTGTACGGAGGTGTATGGAGAAGGAGAGAGGTTGATGTAAAGGTTGTCTCCAATCTTTAGAATGGATAACTTTGTGAATTATGCATGTAGAATATGTTGGTTTAGTGTGATCTGAATATAGTTTGAAGTGTTTGAACTTGACAGAGTTGGTAATTTCAAGGATGGCGGTATAGTAGGCTTGTGGTTTGGCTAAATTCTAGGGTTTGTAGTACCAGTTTGGAGGGAAAATTTTTGAAGCAGCAATGGAAGGGTTTTCATGATAAAATCCTTCTTTCATAGTTAAAATATTTTGAAAATATATTTGGATTTGGTTTTTGGAAAACTGGTTTGTTGTAAAAAAAATGAGGGGTTTTGAAGCAAAAATGCCTCCTTGTGGTTTTGAAATGGATTTGGAAATACTACCTGTTTGAGATACGGAGTCACTGGAGGCCTGTTGGGACACTTTTTATAATGCCAGAAGTAATTCTGGTGATTTGGATATAGTGTCTACCCAATGTTGAACTACATCTGTTTGTACCTGTTGTTACTCATTTTTGGACCCCACATGCTAGAGACAATGTATACCTCTTTCGAACCAAGTGCAAGAGTGTAGCTCATATTTGCTGGAAAATTGACAAAAATGAAGACAAAAATATTTTTTTCGAAAACCCTGTTTGAGCTGTTTTCTGCTCTTTTATCCTTCCCCTTTACTACCAAAATCATCAGGTTTTCTTAGGTTGATCAGGAGTCTTCATAATGCTAAATTCGTTCTTTTTTATCTGGTCTTTAAGGTTGAATAGATCCCTCAGAATTTGCACTAAAAAATAGTTCTGCTGCTGTCGTAATTTTTTTGGTTCCAACTTAGGCTCCGATTCTGACTCAGTTTTCGTATGATATCTGACCATCCTAGGTATATCCTATCACTCATTACATGTTGAAAAATTGACCTACACCTTTATTAGGTCCTAGGGATCATTGTTCTTAGGGCAGTTTCTCAATCAGATTTGGATGCTTAGCACTATCAGATCAAGAACCTTTTTGACCAACTAGATTACTGCCAGATTCTGTTCTCTAAAATGATTTTATCTCACTTCGACTCCTTCATCAAAGTTGTAGTCCTAGACGTGTAGATGATTTTGGGCTTTTGAATCGCTTGATTTCGATATCAGAAGCTCAAGATATTCCTGTTTGAATATCTAACGTGAAGGCAGAGAATTCTGCCGCGAGAAGGATATTGACCCGAGTTTGCACTAAAAAAATTCTATTTTTGGCTTAGTTTTTGTGATTTTTGTTCTTAGTTCATACTCTCAGTCATATCAGGATTCTCGGCATTCGTCAGTTTTTGAGTTGGACCCGGAAATCCCTTTTGACCAACTAGATTACTGCCAGTTTCTGTTCTATAAAACGATTTTATCTCACTTCGACTCCTTCATCAAAGTTGTAGTCCTAGACGCGTAGATGAATTTGGGCTTTTGAATCACTTGATTTCAATATCAGAAGCTCAAGATATTCTCATTTGAATATCTGGTGTTGAAAGCAGGGATTCCTGACCGCGAGAAGGATTTTTTGCCCAAGTTCGCGGGACTGATTCGAAGGATTTTTTTTTGGACCAAGGACTGAATCGAAATGTGCTAAATTGAGGGATTGAATTGAAGAAGGACATTGAAAGCTGGAGAGGGGGGGCTGGATCATCATAAATGACAGGATTTTTACCACACCGAATAAGGAAAATAAGACCTTGCAGCTGCACCCTCCAGCTGATTTCTTTCCTTTTTTCTCTGATGTTTTCCTTTCTCATCACGCCTAATTTTTGGAGCTGAAGACCACGTTTTTGTTGCCTCATTTCAAAGGGAGCAGCTGGCCCTATGGAAGGAAAGAAAAGAGCCACATCCTCCTCTAAAACTGGAAAGAAATCAGACGTAAAGCACCAGCACAAAATCAGAATATTGCAGCTTCCTTTTGCGTTTTTTTACTGCAAATCAGTAGGGATTTACGTCCTAGAATTAATGCATTAAATCTTTCCTAAATAGAGATATGTTAGACTATATATAAACCCCTCTAATGACCTAGCAAAGGGGGCAGAAAGAGAGCAGAAAAGCAGCAAAAAAAAGAAGAGAAAAGAGGGCAGAAAAATAAGAAAAGAGAGGAGAGAATAGAGAACGGGAGAGAGACAGCAAAAGAAAAACCAGAAAGACGCCTTTGCTCCACTTGTTTTTTATGCAAATAAAAACTGCAGAAACGGGAAAAGAAAGTTAGGAATCAGTAGAGAAAGTGACGGAGGCGTAGAGTAAAGAAGGAGGCAATAAGCAGACCCAAACACAGAACAGAAGAAGGACATAGACCGAGCAACCATCACTCTTTCAACGCCGCTGCAGTTTCTTCGTCTCCAGGTTTGTTTTCTCTTCACCTGTTGCATGCTTTGCTTTTCTTTGTGTGTGCACTGTTAGCGTGGTCTCTTTACTTTGTGTTGTTTTTGTGTCTGTACTATTCAAGTGAATTAATTCACTTGAACAGTAGCTCTCCATTCACAAAAGAGGACTGCGCCCCTTTTGTGTCCAGCCGGGTCACTTGCTGAGGCAAGTGACCCGGCCGGACCTAATTCTTTTTTTTTTTTTGGAAAAAATAAAAGAAAGAGAAAGAGATTTATTTTCTGAAATATTTATTTTAAAGTCTGAATATTTTTTTATGTTGTAAAAAAAATATATACCAATCTCGTATTTAAAATACCCGGTTTTCGACGCAACTGCGGCGAATATACTTATATATCAAAATTTGTTTTCTTGTGTGTTGCATACGGCCAATACCCTAACATCTTTTTGAATTTCCTTTAAAAAAAAAAACAAATATTTGAAGTTTCAAAAATGTGTTTTCGCATGGATTTCTTAAACACAACAAAAAATTATTTTCTTGCAATTCTGGATTTTACAACATGTTTGTAAAACTCCAAAGGGTATTGGCCAATATTTCAAAAAATATAAAAATCTTATTTTTTTTGGGAATTCATCTATTATTCACCGTTAATGTTTGGATAAAGAAATCCCAAAGGGATGAATATCCAAAATATTATTGGGAATAATTTATCTATTATTCACCGTTAATGTTTGGATAAAGAAATCCCAAAGGGATGAATATCCAAAATATTATTGGGAATAATTTGTTATTATTCGCTGTTAATGTTTGGATAAAGAAACCCCAAGTGGTTAATATCCAAAATATTTTCTAGGAATAATAAGTCATCACACATCCTTGAAAGAAGCCTTAATTATAATTGAGGACATTTCAATTTTTGACTCTACAGTTTACGAGCCGTGAGAGTATGAAATACTAAGGGAAAAATGAGCTTTTAAAGCACATGGAATCTCCTTGGATTTCTATCTTAATAAATTTAATTTGAATCAAACACAGATTTCAAGAGATCTGCATTGGTTCTCCTTGGTACTTTGTAGACATATCTAAGGGTGTGATCCACATTGACCAAGGGTTCTTTCTTTTTAGACTTTCAAGTCCAAGTTTGTTCATCATAGCAAAACGTATCCTAGGAAAACACCAACACCATAGCAATTATAAGACAAACCAAACACCAAGCAGCTTACCTTAGGTAGGGCGTACTAGGGGTGCTAACACCTTCCCTTTACGCAACCAGTCCCATGCTTTAGAATCTCTGAAAGACCAGTTAGGTTTCCTAGTGACCATAATACTAGGTGGCGACTCCTTTATTCAAAAAAACAAATAAACCCGAAATCAAATGAAAAATCGCCATCGGATGCCGCGCGGGGGACGTGCGACAGTACCTATGGTGGTTTTTGTAGTTTTTTCTTCTTCAATAACTGCCTCATACTAGGATTTGATAAGTTTGACAGCTAGGATGGCTGAAGACATGAGTTTTGCAGAAGGCTTTGGGGTATCTGGTTTTGTAGGCTGGGTTTTGGGGGCTTTTCCCTTATCTTTGGATTTTGCTTTAGGAGGCATCAGGACTTGTTTTGAAGGAATTATCAGGTTAGGAAATCAGGGATGAAATTTGAATCTCCTTTAATATAAACAATATCAAAATAAAAAAATGCTTAAAATAGCTTGCCATCGTGCAAAAATCTGTTTTGAAGCAAGATTATGGACATCTTTTTGTAAAACTTCTTTTGCAAATTTGCAATCAACACGTAAAAGAAATTTTTGATTTAATAAATCACTTTGAAATTTTGTAATGCAAAAGAATAATTGAAAGGATCTCCTTTTTGATAGTGGAGTAATTTTTTTGATAATCATTCTAGTGGGCGGATGTGTACTGAAATATTTGTTCTTTGTTATCTTGCACTTGTTTAAGAATCCCATCATATCCTAGGTTAGAGGCATCGGTCTCGACGATCTTAGGAGCTAACGGGTTAGCTAAATAGAGAAGAGGAATGGTTTAGACCTATTTCTTAATCTATTTGATGAGGTTGGTATGGAGGTCAGACCAAGGAATGGGATTGGTTTTTAACCTGTCATGTAAAGGTTTAGCAAGACGACTAATATTGGGATAGTAGTCTAGAACATAATTAAGACTGCCTAAAAACCTTTGCAGTTAGGTTTTGTCAATAATCTTATCAGGAAATTTATTTATAAAGGTTAAAGATCTCTCTATTGGTGTTACAGTACCTTGGCAGATATAATGGCCTAGGAAACGGACACGGGTTTAAAAAAGATAATTTTTTTTTTAGAAACAACCAAACCATTTTGTTTTGCAGTATAAAAGAATGTATGTAGATGTTTGAAAAGTTGATCTATGAAATGTGAAAAAATAAGCACATCGTCAATGTAAACAATGTAGAATTTTGAATGTGCATTGAAGATGTCATTCATGATGCGTTGAAATTCAGATGGTGCATTCTTTAAGCCAAAAGGCATGACATTCCATTCGTATTGGCCAAAAGGAACTGTAAAACCAGTTTTGTATCTATCCTTGGAATCAATCTAGATTTGCCAAAATCCGAATTTCATATCAAATTTAGAAAATATGAATGCAGAATGCAATTTTTGCAACAATTTTTTTTATTGGGGATTGGATATCTGATCCATTTTAAAGTAGAATTTAAAGGTTTGTAATTGATCACAAGTCTAGGTGTGCCTCTTTCAATTTTAGAGTTTTTATTTACATAAAAGGCTGCACACGACCAGGGTGATCAAGACTTTTGGATAAGACCTTTAGACTCGAGATCGCGGATTTCAAGTCTGCAATGCTGTTCTAAATCAGCATTCATTTGTATAGGTCTTGCTTTTGTAGGTATAAGTTTTTCTAAAAAAAGTATCTTCATATGGAAGATCAACAATGTGTTGTTTTCTTTCCCAGAAAGCATTAGGTAAGTCCGAACAGATCTGTTATTCAATCTTACTTTGTAAATCAATGATTTTCTTTTGTAATTCAGAGTTTTGTAATTGTTTGTTAATACGACAAAAGGAAACATGGTTTTGTAAATCATGTAGATGGAATTGTTTTCCATGAATCAATGCATTGATATGATAGGTATGTATGGAGTATGCTTTAATCAAATTCAAATTCCTAGTTTTAGATTTTTCTAAGAATGGGAAAACAAGTTTGATGTTATTGATTTTGAAGGTAATACAATTATGATGTGCTTGATATGGAGTGCCAAGAATGATGGTATGCTTAATATCTTTTGTAACGACAAAGAATGTTTTAAGAGAAATGCCTTTGTTGAAAACAGAGGCTTGAGTTTTGCCTGTAATATGCAATTTTGAATTGTTAGCAGCAGAGAGTTTTTCAGAGGTATTTTGCAAAAATCTTTTTGGAACCACACCTTCTTTGATGCAGTTTAAATCTGTATCTGTGTCAAATAAGGCAATAGTGTCAAGTTTGAAATCTTCTGAAAAAATTAGCGTAATGCTAATCAAATAGTTTTTGGAAGATATTTGGGTTAATACATTCAGGAAATCATCTGGAATATGCTCAATATTTGTAAGTGTATGGGGTAATGCATGGGATTCAATGGTTTGATCTTCTAATTCAGACTCAGTGTCAGATTGACTTTTAATTTTGGACAAAAGACGTTGTAATATGGCAGAGTCTTTCTGTTGGGCTTGTTTTAAGATTTGTAACTCGGATTTGAGGGTTTTAATCTCAGAATGTAATTTTGGGATTGTGACTGTGGTTTTGGATTTTTTTTTGTTAAGGATCTTTGTAAGGTCATAGGTATTAGTGCTGGTAGAGGGTAATATAGAGCGATTTGGAGGGTTAGATGGAGGGTGCTCTGGTTGGTTGAAATCTTTCAATAGTTTATCCAGATAGGTTTTTTAAAGTTGAGGATCATCAAGTCTTTTGATAGCCTCAAGAATGAATTCTTGGTCTTGGGTTAAGACGTTAATTTGTTTAGAATTTGTAGAGGTATCTGAAGAAGCACTAGTAGTTGCTATTTCATCAATTTGAAATTCTTCTTGAGAAGTGTCTAAAGGAGAGAGGTCAGTGTCTGTGGCTTCAATGTAAAGATTTTGTATTTGGTTGATGGTTTCTTCATCAATTTGGAGCTCATGTAGTTTGGTATTGACTTTGAATAAACAAGATGTATGTCCTTTCTGGTTATATTTTTAACAAATAATGTTTTTTAGGTCAAATTTTGGCTTGGGTTTTGACTGGAAAGGCTTATAGGGTTTGGTAAATTTGTTGTAGGGCTTTTTGTAGTAAGGTTGTTCTAGTTTGGAGTACAATTGTTGTCGGTATTTATGGGCTGATCATTTATAAGGAGATTTTTAGCTCGAATAGTTTTTGGGTTTTGAACAACAAGTTCCACTACAGGAGGATTTTTTGGTGGAAAGGTCGAACTGGTGACAGAAACTACCAAGTTCTTGCCTAGTATGTTTCATTTCCCATTTTAGGTGTTTTTGGAGTTTGAGGTCCTGACAGATCTTAAGACCTTATTTTTGGGTGAAGCTCACAAGTTCACCGTATGTAAGCTGGTCATATGGTATGGTTTTGGTTGTAAAGGTATCTTTGATTTTGTTTCGAACCTTTTCTCCTAAGAGAATCAGTAAGCATGCAAGAAATTTTTCTTTCCAAAAAGGCTGATTTGAATCTTCTCGAAGCATAACACGAGTAAGGAAGGTATTTTTGTACCACTGAAAGTCACTAAGCTTCTTGCACCGAAGGTTAGAGAGAAGTTCAGCATTTTTGTCTTTCAGATGGGAAGGATCTCCGACAAAGTGTAAGGAGATGGTAAGGATAAGGGTGGACACAACATCTTGGATGGTGTTTCCTGAAGGGTCAAGGATAGGTGTTTGGTCTTCATAAGTTTGTATAGAGTTTAGAATATGTAAGTGATCTGTTTCAATGAGATGGTAATCCCATCATCCTTTAAGCTGGCCAAAGAAACCTGCGATAAGGAGTTCAGCTATGGCTTTGTCTGGGGTTCCTGTTTGGGTTTTGTAGGCATTAGCTGCCATGGTCATTTGTTGGAGGGTGTTTAAGATATTGTATTCAGACATTCCATCTATGTTCCATTCATAGAGGGAAGATGCATTATATTTATGTTGACTAATGACAGTTGGTTCAGTAGATATGAAAATATCTGGAGCAATGGTTTTTTTGGGAGCTTGCCAGGTAAGTCTGTTTAGGTGAAGAGGTTGTTCTTGAAAAGTATCTATATTGGAGGGTGATATGGGGTTATTTTGAAGAGTATTAACCTGATTTGTAGAGGATGAAGGGTTGGATTGTTGAGGTGTGTTCGGGATAGTCAAGGTTGTTTGGTCAAGGTTTTGTAAGTGTGTTTTAATGGCTCTAAGAAAATCTATTTGATTTTCTTGAATTTGTGTTTGGCTTGTTTTAGTAACTTGGTATGGTTTGAATACTGGGTTTTTTAGCTTAAGGTCGATGGGGTTTTTATAAGCATGAAGTGGATTGAGTTCTTTTGTATTTGTTTTTCCAATCTGGTAAGCTGTTTACCTATGGTATTGAGGTTGGTATTTGTGAAATTGTTTTGTTGGATGATATGTTTGGTATTTGTGAGGGTATCCTCTCCAGGTAATTTTTATACGGAGCTGCATCAACTGTTTGGTCTTTGTGAGTAAGTTGTATGTTGCGCAAAGGTGAATGGTCAGACTCAACTGTAGGTCCACTGGTGAGGTTCCATGTAGGAATTTTGAAACGGGTTGTAATGGGACATGCATGTTTAATGGATGCAAATGGATATGTAATATGTTGTGCTGGTGCATAAGGAAATTCAAACTAATTAAAGAATAAGATTTATACTTTATGGGTCTCGATGTAAACATAAAATTGTTTTTGGATATCATTCCTCTGTTGGAGGAAGTGTTGAAAAAACCAAGATCGTTTTTCAAAATTATGGTCACCATAAAAATCTCTTCTGAAAAGAGTTTTGTTTATGACAAAATGTTTTT
The DNA here is from genome assembly GCA_007827005.2 of Populus simonii. NCBI lineage: Eukaryota > Viridiplantae > Streptophyta > Magnoliopsida > Malpighiales > Salicaceae > Populus > Populus simonii. The sequence goes on from CM017471.2 coordinate 181,854, forward strand.
CTGAAGTCAAAACATTCAGCTCGTTTGGTATCAGAACCTACTGGGATATGGGTTGGAATAGTAAACTGAAGAAATATTTATCAAAATGTCTTTGAGATAGGAGTTGGATGGTTTTAAAAGGTTTTGTAAGCTGAATATCTCTTTCTTCAGTTTTGATAGTAAAATCTGTTGAAGATATATATATATATATATATATATATATATATATATATATATATATATAAACACATTTATTTTTTCATCTCTTTTTAATATATCATTAAGAACTTAAAAAGGATGAATATTGGTTGCAACTACATTAATGAGTTAGTAAGGAGGGGAAAAAAATGGAATTATGGCTCTAATTTAAGTAGTTATCTTGCAAAGTCATGCTTAAATGACGATTACAACAATTCAACATTCTCTTAATGAAGCAAGCCCCTCATACCAATCACATGCATGCCTATTTGGCATAGACATTAAACCCGACCTGAATTGGTGGGTTGATCTGAGACCTTGACCACATTGTAAATGGTCAAAACTCGAGCTTATAATTGACCTGGTCAAACCCGGGTGACCTAATGTAACCCTAATGAGACTGGACCTTTTTTTTATTTTTTTAATAAACCCATAAAATATAAAATTAATTTATGAATACTTGGCCTCATATATTTTGTTTATAGCATACATCCATATAAAATGTTTTTTTAACTTTTTCATGTGGGATAACTATATTTATAACCTATATCTACATGAAATGTTTCTTAACTTTTTCACGTGGAATAACTATAACACTCTCTCTCTCTCTCTCTATATATATATATATATATATAGCCTTAGTCTCCATTCACATGAAATGTTTTTTAACTTTTTCATGCGGGGTATTAAAACCTCAAATATATTTTTGTAATTTTTTCAAGGTTGACCCGAGACCTCGACCTTTGGCCAGGTCGAGTTTAATAATCATGCTATTTGTTGTTGATAACTTTGTCGGCTCTCCTACTTCTCCTAAAAGAGTTACCTAATGTGTCTATATTCTCATCCTATTATCTTTGCCTTTTCTCCACCAAAATAATAATCAAACACTACCTAAAATTCTTAATATGTATATAAGTTTCATTTTCTTTAGTATCTACTTAGGCAATACATCACTTTTCTTTAATTCATATATATAATAATATCATTACAATATATCATGGTCCTATTCGAGCTAAGGATGTTCTAGTATTGACAGATCAAGATTTCTTTTTTTTTGGCACCAAACCCAAAATGGTCATTGACTTAAAAATTTTTATTCCATTTCTAAAAACTTTTTAAGTGCTCGAGTAGAACACCCAAGCCTAGAAAAAGGGTTGGGCTTGGGTTGAAAACAAAGCCCAAGTGATGAGTGACAACCTGAGCTCGAGTGTTGGGCATCCCCAACACGTCTAGTGGGCTCAGACGCCAACCCAAGCCTAGGTACTAGGCATCCCTAACACCTTTTTGTGGGCTCGGGAGCACTACTCGAGCCTAACCCCCAAATGATGTGTCTTGGCCTATTTTTTAAGCCTAAAAACATGTGCCAAGTTCTTTTTTTCTTTTCCCATTAATGTTCATTAATGCTTATGTAAGAGATATTCTTCCTCATTAATGCTTGTGTAAAAGATATTTTATCCCTCGTAAATATTGTCATGGTGAAATTACTTTTAAGCCCCTTTAACCAAGAAAAAGACAAGGTCCAAGGGTTATAAATATCACTTAAACTACCAAGTAAAATGAAAGTTTTTTTTTACATTAAAAAATATAGATTCAACATAAGAACAACCAAAATCTTAGAATTTAAAGCTCTTAAGTTCATTTATCACTCATTCTCTCTACAAATTTATTGATTTTATCATTGGAGAGTCCTAAAATAAGACTTTTTACAAGTATTGTAGGTATCCAAAGGCATTCATCAAGAAAGTTTATCTTAAAATTGGAGAAATGAACAATTTTAAAAGACACTTAACCAATATTTGGTTCAACCATTAAAAAACCTTATTATATAAATACTTTTGATTTTAACACTTCATCAAGTATATATCATAATGTTATTATTATAGTTGCTTACATAAATAAATAAGACCCCACAACAATCAACATTCATATGTATAAAACCTACTCCATATTGATAATTGTATTCGCATCACAATTTAGCAATACTAGAATCGAATATATGATTTGATGAATTCCAAATAATTAATTGTAATGCGATTCATTCATTATCAAATTTATAGTTTTTAAAAGTGAATATGGTGATGTATATCAATAAATTTAAATCTAATAAAAAGTGCATACATGTCAAATAAATTCTATAATAGATATAATTTTTAATTCAATTATTGAATCAAGCTAAAATTTTATGAATATTTTTTACCAACTTAATTCCTTGCAAAATTAACTAGTTGAATTTTCTTTATTTTTGAATGTCTTTTCTATTTAGATTTGAAATTTTAATTTAATTTAGTTTTAATTTGTTATGTTAATTAGTTCATCACCTAATTAGATTGTTTTTAAGTTATTTCAAAATAATTTTAAAAATATTAAATTTAATAAATTAAAACAAAAAATTTCCAATAATTTAGAGCTGTTTAAAAAAAAACCCTATAAATATCAATTCTTCTTTTTTTTTACTATATATGTTGTGCCATAAAATTTCTCTTTTGATGATAGTAATCAATATATTTTATTAAGAACATATTTGAAAGTGCGATAGCTTATGCTTTTAAGTTGTTTTTAAAAGTGTATTTGCCTTGAAAATGCATCAAGTTGATATTTTTTTAGTGTTGATGATTTTGATATGTTTATGTTAAAAATAAAAAAAATTTGAAAAAATTATTTTGATATATTTTTTAGCAAAAAATATTTTTGAAAAGCACCTTACATCACAATAGGAAACACGCACTAGGGATTAGACCATTCTCAAGCTTTTGGAGAGATCTAAATGCACTGCAATTAGTGTTTTTAAACTCATCCCGAGGTCTGGGTCACTGGGTCATTGGGTCAACTCTATTTTTTTTATAAATTAAAACGATGTTGTTTTGATAAAAAAAAGATAAAAAAAAATAGTTAACAGGTTGCAACAAGGTTTTTGACCGGATCTTGCCGGGTCAACCCACTTGGTTAGCCGAGTTTTTAACTATCCCTATTAAAGAATAATATAAATCATATCTTGGGACCTCACTTAATAACTTAAGCTATTAAGTTGAGATGGTTCTTTGACATGGTATTAGAGCCTTGATGACCAAGCAGTCACGAGTTCGAATCTCATCATCCCCATTTATTTGATAAAAATTAAGCACAAGGTAATGTGAGCCTGTGTAAATTTCAAGCCCAAAGGGTTTTCACTTGAGGGTATGTGTTAGAGAATAATATAAATAATATCTTGGGACTTCACTTAATAACTTAAGTTATTGGGTTGAGATGATTCTTTGACAACCCCTATTTTTTCATAAACCCGACCCAGTTCCAACCCCAGGTCAGGCGGGTCCCAGGTCGACCCGCCTGGTCGGGCTGAATTTTAAAACTATGACTGCAATTGTTGGATGATGGGAAGTTTTTGCATCTTTTGTGATCATAACATATCTGTCCATGGCTCAAACTCGATGTCCAGTGGGAACGAAGACAACTGAGGATTTATAAAGCTTTTGGTAATCAATTAAAAAAAACAAAATGAAGATCATAATGATGAAGTCCCAAAATCCAAGATATGTAAATAAAATGTTATTTAGTGTTTGGGATAGTGGTTAATTAATATGTTCAAATACTTGGATTTCTTTTTCTTAATCCAAGGAACTCCAAACTTATAATAAAAGCTCAAGTACCTGCAAAAAAAGCCCCAATCGAGGGACTTAAAGACCCTCTAATGATAAAGTTAGTATATTTATGAGAAAGATATTAAATGAATTAAGATAATAAATGACTTAAAAGAGCTTTAAATTTAAGAAAAAAAAGATGTTTGTTCTTAAGTTTTTTTAAGTTGGTTAATGCTTTGAAATTTATATGTTTTTATCTTAAGATATGAGAAGTGCTGACATTTTACCTAGATGGTTCAATGGGTATCTGAACCTTGTTGTTTTCAGAGAAGGAAATGACTGAAAAGTCCTCTGCTTTCGGCGACATTAATAAGAGACAAATATCTCTTGCATATCATTAATTAATGAGATAATAAGTATGATAACTTTCTTAAGAGACATTGTATACACCTATGAGTATATACATGACAGTTATCATGTTTTTAATACTTTTATTGTAGAGAATCGTTCACAATCAAGCATACAACATTAGAACTTGATAATGTCTAAGTTTTTTGGGTTTAACATATTCGCTAGACCCATGTTATCTTAAGCTTGACTAGTTAAATTCAAGTTTTTTAGGTCTGACATAATCACCAAACTCATTTTATTTAAGATGATTTTTATTTATAAAAATCTTAACAAAAAAAAGTTAACTGGTTACATAAAACTTGAAAAAAGGATTTGATACATTCTGGGCTCCAACCGAAAGAAAGAGAGAGATCGAGGCTCACGAGTAGAAGACTTTGTGAATAACAACAATGAGAATCAACCAATTGATCATAATAAAACTACTCGCATTTGACAACAGAGCATCTTCATATAATTATATTTTTGTCAATGTTTCTAAATTTGAATGAGACAGAGAGCATGTTTGGCTCTGCGGTTGAACCTGTGTTTGACCAAATTTCAAATTTTTATTTTTTTTTGCTAAAATTGAGTGCGGTTTGTACTTTTTGGATCGTTTTGATGTGCTGATGTCAAAAATGATTTTTAAAAAATGAAAAAAACATCATTGGCATGTATTTCGGCACGGAAAGCTATTTGAAAAGCAACCACTACCATACTGCCAAACACGCTCAGAGACTCAAGGATTTAATATGTTTCGTGTAAAGTTGTGTGAGGCTTTAGGAAGAAACATAACATTTCCATGAAAATGAAGTTTTGGCATTTGGTTCTTGTTCTTGTTTCAATCCTTAAACTGTAGTAGAAAACATGTGATGTACAAAGTTTCAAGTTCTATTTGGTCTCTTATGCAGCGGTATCTTCCCTCCACAGCCTTGACATAGTATGTCATTTTTAGGATAGATTAATCAAGGAGGATCCCTACTTGTGAAATTGTGATGACAGCAGGTTTAATTAGTAGTTTAGTGATAATATAATTTTGTATTTGATAATGTGATGCATATGCTATTTTTACAAAATGCTTTTTAATTGAAAAAAATAAAATGATATATTTTTATTTTTAATATCAATATAAAAAAAATACCTTAAAAAATATAAGATGAGCGGTCTTTGAAAAGTAGAAGTTACTAAAACGACAAAAAATAAAAATATCAAAGATTTAACAGTGAGTATGGTCTGTCCCGAGAGGTGGTAAGATTAGTATCTCGGCAGAATTCAGTCGAGGAGGTGGTTGAAGGCAAGTGAAATGATTCGATTTGTAATGGACAGTATTATATAGATTACCTTTCGACAAGTTGCTCACAAGGACAAAGGCACAGCAGTGCGAGGTCAGAATCAAACTGATTTATGGGGTAGCCAAAAAGATTCGTTGACTCGAGTGTCGTTTAAAATCACGTTGAAAGCAGCCATAGAATGGAGACAAACCTTTTCTATGAGTTTTTTTTTCCTGTGGTTGCTTTTTTTTTAAGCAAATCACAGAAATAAAATATTTCATAAAATATAAAACATTAATTACTGTATATGAAACCTATTATAATTCATGTTTCGACTGTAGGTTATCCGAAAGTAGCATGAATTTGCTTCTTTCTTAGTGACGCGTTTGTGCTAGTGAATTATTTCATTTTAGACTGTTTATTTTTCATGTGAATAGTGGAGAACGACTATATCAGGTATTATTCAAACTTAAATGCATTAGACCATGTATTGTCTGATCAAGTAAAAAAACATTCAATTTTTTTAATTGTATTTTACTCGAAAAACTAGTGTTTAATATTATTCAATGATACTATATAAAATAGAAGGAGATCGCATGATAACGTAATATTTGCATAATTTGATCGCAATTCCAATTTTATTTCTGATGATATTTTACCTGATTTTGTTGTATACTAAAAAAACTATGAAAACTGTAGTCCTAATCGGATGAGTTTCGTACATGAAAGAATTATAGATAGGTTAATGAAACAATAAAAAAATATTTGATATAAAATATTATTTATTTAATGATGTAATAGTAGTAGTTAAATCTACAATATTTAAATTAAAAACATCAATATTAGTATATATCTTTTTTAGTTATTTTATAATCTCAATTTCAAAAGTATTTTTAACCAAACACATTAAACTATTTTTTATTCAACCTCAATTTCAACCACAGTTTTAATCAAACATATATAAATATCAAACCAACCTCAACAAAAAGTACTTTTTATAAAACAACTTTTTTCAAACCACAACTATAAAAGCACACATAACTTTGAAATACAACTCTTATTATTTTTTTTAATATGAATGTCAAGTAACTATAATTTAATTGATTGTGCTGGTGTATATCTTTTGTTTATTATTATTATTATTATTATTATTATTATTAATAAGTGGAGAATTATTTGAATTTAAGATATAAAAAACCAATTAACATAACTTATATGATTAAGATTTCTCAATTGTGGTGGCTCAGTGGTAAGAGTTTGGGATCAAGAGGTTTGCTCTCTCTGTGGTCTCAGGTTCGAGCTCTGTGGTTGCTCATATGATGGCCACTGGAGGCTTACATGGTCGTTAACTTCAGGGCCCGTGGGATTAGTCGAGGTGCGCGCAAGCTGGCCCGGACACCCACGTTAAACTAAAATAAAAAAAAAATTTCTCAAACATAACCCACCATTTCTCCAATAACTTAAGAGAATTTAAACTCATTAAAATTGTTAAATCTACCTAAATAGATCCATATTGTAATCAATCATTTCAACACTCGGGTTGATTACATGTCAACGCTGTGATGTTACCATGGAGAGTACTTCAAATAGTGTATTGCAATGGAAAAACAATTTGCTGCCTTGTACGAATCATGCATGCCGTGGAGATTTTTTTTTTTTATATATGTTTTTGAGTCTTGCGGGTATAAAAAATAATTTTTTAAAATATATTTTAAAATAAAAATACTTTAAAAAATAAATACTAATTCCATAATCAGCAGACAAAAGTGTCACAGAAAATTTAGAGCCCAAGATGGAAACTATAATCTTCAAATTGGATTATTGGCATAGGGCTCACCGTAGAAGGAAAAAACAAAACAAAACATGTGCCACATTTGGACTTTAAAACACGCGAACACAAGAAGAAGGCCTGGAAATCTATATAGGCCATCTGTGCAATGATAACTGGGTCGTATCATAAAGGCATGTTGCTCAGCCTCATCGTTGCAGGGTCCAAGGCCTTCACACTCGATCAGTTACTCTCCTTCCTCGAGTCCACGTCTAAATCTCCGCTCAGCTCCCTTACTAGATCAGTTTATGGACAAATCTTATGTTACATTTTTGTTGTTAATGGAACTTATAATAATCCTCTGTTAATTATGAAATCTTGAAATTCAATAGGAAAGCCTGAATGATTATAAGATGGGGATGTTATAATCACATAAACTGTTATTCATTCATTAGTCGTTTACTACTGATGTTATCAGTTGATGCCAACAGCCTTTGTGTTGATGGTGGTGATAAAGGCTGTTGAAGTGCCAAAACAAGTGAATAAGTGGGCTGCAAAGGAGACTAATGGCATTGTTTTGGAGGTCCTTCCTTCTGGATCGGTTGACAATACCATAAGGCTTGTGTTGACAAATGCCCTCCATTTCAAAGGAGCTTGGATTGAGAATTTTGATTTATCAACTACTAAAGACCATGGCTTTTTATCTTTTGAATGGTGATGATGTTTAAGAATACGGTTTTTGAGTGTTTGGATACTAGTTAATTAAATGTTCATCTTAATATTTCTTTATTTATAGCTTTGAAGTACATGATTAATGGTAGAAATCTTGGTATCTGCAAAACAGTCCTTTTTAGTAGGATTTAGAGATCTTCTAATGATAAAGTCAATAATTTTAAATAAAAATTGTAATAAATAAAAGAAAGAACTTTAAATTCTAAGAACAAGAATATTTGTTTTTGTTTTCATGTGATAAATGCTCTAAGAATATATGATTAGAAAATAAAGATTACGAACCATTTACATGGATAATTCAGAAGATATTTATAACCCTTCTATCTTAAACCTTGTTGTTTTGCTGAAAGGGTCGAAAGTTTTTTTCTCTTGAATATATAAATAAGGAAAAATGTTTTTTATATAACATTTATGTTCATGGAAAAGTCTTTTACACAACATTAATGATGATGGGAAAACAACATTAATGTTGATTGAAATATAACTAACTCTTATAGGACTTTTATACACTTAGACATGTAGAGATAATTATCCTAGTTTCTTAACATTTTGTGTCGAGAGTTTAGGATTCGATCCAAAGTTTAAGATTTTCTTTGGTTTTGAAGCTTTTAAAGCTCTAAAGGGATTAGAGTTGTTGTTGTTTTTCTCTGGTGAGGCAGATTTGACAGAGATGATGATTCCAGGGGTGGGAACCTTTATGTTTCGAGCATATACCATAAATCCTTCATGGAAGTAAATGAAGGCAGCACAGAAGTTACAGCTGCTTCTGCTGCTGTTGTCTTTCGGAAGATGGCTTTCGTTGATAAGATGGACTTTGTAGCTGATCACTCGTTTCTTTTTCCTGATCAGAGAAGACTCTTCCTCCTTCCCAACAAAAACCTAAACCAAACCAGTAAAGAGTGGCTTGTGAACGTGTGAGGGAGAGTTGAGATCTTAAGAGAAGACCTGAGCTAGTTGTGAAGGAAACTGAAATTAACTAAGAGGACAAGGAAACATAAACAAAATGAGGCCAATTTCCAGAACATCTAACAAAGAAAAATGCATAAAATGGAAAGAACAAATTATGGTAGAGGGCCGGTCTTAGCTATGGGGTTGGACAGCATGCATGTGTGTGTTCTGCTGGGATTTGATGAAAGATTATATGCTAGAATCGATGGTTTCAACGTGTGTGTTCTGCTTGAATTTAATGAAAGATTATGTGTTGGAATTGATTATTCCATGTGTGTATTCTGCTAAATGTAGTGACAGTTCATGTGTTGGGATTGATTATTGCAAGCATGTGTGTGTTCATGCTGAAATCATGTGACCTTGCTGAAATCAAGGTTATTTCTTATAAAGCTTAGCTTCTTATAAAGCTTAGCTGTAACAACCCAGCTTTTTAAGGCCAAAATTGATGAAATTATTTTTTAATTGTCCGGTTTCTGTATGTTTTTCACCATATTATTCTTTAGATTTATCATTACAGTTTGTTCATTAACAAGGCACAATCTACATAGGATAACATAAATCAACATTCCCATAAAATGGATTCTCAATACACGTGCCCATAATATTATATTTCCATACTCATAGGTTTACATTACATCATATTAACATGCTCATAAATTCACCTGTTTGTTCTAGTCTCATTAACATCACAAGATCATACAAGAGTGTCGAACAACATGTTACACAACTAGTACTTTCGTTATCCTGACCTCATGTAATTTCACAACACGACATCCTTATTAGATGAATACCTCATATGTATATTCATACACATCATATCAACTTGTTTGCATATTCACATCCGTGTTCCATTTCAATTTTTCATTACTAGTCTTTACAAAGGGGGGCAAGCAACTAACTTAGTGATTAACAAGTTCGTTCATATAGAACTCATATCACTCATAACATGTGAATATATAGTTCTTTTCAAAATGTGTGAGCTGCGAAACGGATTTCCCTACGCATTATGTTGGTATGATGTCCCTGTTACAACACAAGATAATTTCAAGCATTATAGGCAATTTAAAGAAACATAATAAAACAATGTTAGCGTAACATTTCATTCATGGACCAAAAAGCGTAATTCTATCATTTCTCCTTATGTAAATACCACCATTAATATTTCATCAATTACCGAGGCTAATTACAATATTCAAACCCGATCATTCATCTCGAATGTCGTTAGCCGAACTAGCGTTATTCTCTGTTAAAGCATAACAATCATAGTTTTTTCATATACTTAGTATATACAAAACATAGTATACATGAACGCATCAATTCTTCAAACTAACTTATAACTCTCAAATCCGACTATCCTCTTAGGATGTCATTAGTCGAAGCCAATTGTTTAGTCATTTCGGTCATCCACTTAGGATGCTATTAGCCGAAGCTAGTCATTTAGTCATCCTTGTCATCCACTTAGGGTGTCATTAGTTGAAGCTAATTATTTACTCAACCTTGTCATCCACTTAGGGTGTCATTAGTTGAAGCTAATCATTTATTCATCATGGTCATCCACTTAGGGTGCCATTAGCCGAAGCTAGTCATTTGTTCATCCCGGTCCATATCCGAGATTAAGCAACAATCTCATACCAACCGATACACAAAGTAAATTATATATATATATAGTGTGTGTGCGCGCGCGCGCATGGTGTTCATATTAAATTTTACTCGAATTTTTACTAATATTTAAGCAGAGTCTCCCCTATATTGGGAGGTTCCAAGTTATCGACATTTAACTTGTTTACACTTCTAATATTTAACATCTCATAACTCAATCACAGCTCAATCGTCCTAGGTCTCAATCCCACCAACATCATCGTCATCACAACCATAATATTTATAACATACAATAAACAACAAATATCATTACAGAGGAATAGATGAGACAAACATGTATACAAGGACACATTCATATGAAATTCAGGGTTAAGATTATCTATTCAAGTTTAAACATTGATTACACAAATTAAGTTATACAAAAGTTGTAATATTACAAAATACAAGGGTATACTCCCTAGAACCTGGAATTGCAAAAAGTGAACATAAGCTAGGATCTACTCCTGTCATGCATGTGAGGGTCCTGTAACAAATACATATTAATGAAACATGAATATCACAATAAACATAACAACATAAATATTCAACAATTTAAAAAGGTAAACATGCATTCATATTTTATTCACTTCTCCCTTCTGGTTTTCATTGGAAACTCTCTCTTATTCAACTACTTAAAACCGTTTCATCTCTCATTTCCAACTTCCATTCAAGATTTCATAAGATCAACCATGATTATTTTAGCTTAACACATTACCGATACCAATTTCACTGGTATCATCATCACCTGTAGGAGTCGATGCAAGGTGATCCTCTTACTCGGGATCCTAACATACACTAAATATATGCTAGCTAATACATGGTGATCCCCTTACCCGGGACCCTAACATACACTAAATGTATCGACATCATTACGATATTGACACAACATCCTTTCACCTTGAATACTATTTAAAATATCGACATCATTACGCAAGATTTCCTCCTTTCCCATAATATCCAACATTCAATAATTCACACATATCACATCAAAAACATATTAAATCATGGAATTTAACTAGAAAGTATAGGTGTGGATCACCTACCTATAGTAGAAGCTCTACTCATGCTCCCCCGCTGCTACTGTTGCACCACACCGGTGGTCCGTCCTGCAATCACAGGCTCATCTCATAACTTTTTCTCATTCAAGGATATGTTTTATAATAATCATATCAACAACTAATAGGTCTTTCGTTCAATCATTTCTTTCTTTATATTTTATGTTTTTCTCATTACACCAATTAATGTTGTCATTCTTTATCCAACCATAGTTATCATTCCTTTCTTTAAAATCTCGAATTGTTAATGTCTAGACCTTGGACTGTTACTGTTTAAATCTCGAATTGTTACTGTCTAGACCTTGGACTGTTACTGTCCAACCGTTACTGTCTATGCATTGAACTGTTACTATCTAACTGTTACTGTCTAGACCTTGGACGGTTGTTGTCCAACCATTACTGTCTAGGCATTGAACTGTTACTATTTTGAACCGTTACTGTCTAGGTGTTGAACTGTTACTTTCTGACCTCTCCTCAGATTGTTAACTATATCTAGAGTGCTAGAACTTCGTTTCAAGCGAGATTAGTCTCGTTAGAAAGCTAAGACATGAGGCTACAAGTTCTCTAAAGGAAGGAGAACCCAATTCTGCCCCTAAGATAGTCAAACTTGCTCATCAACAAATCAGACTTACTGCCCTATAGGGTCTGTCATGACTCAGTCTCGGTTGATAACCCATAACTGGAGTTCTACAATTCCAAATTAAGTAAGACCAATTTCCTTAGTTAGCTAACATCCAAAACTACAATTTCTATGAAGGAACCTGGTCCTAATTCCCTCATCCTCCTATCCAAAATCTTACCGAAAGTCAGGAGACGAGTCTATCCAGATTCGTCACCCCCTTCCCTTCACACATAACTTTCACAAACTACCTTTTCTGGGTAAATTATTACGATTTCACGTCTCCAATTACATACCACACATGAATTAACTTTCTTTTCTTACCCGGTACGAATTAAGTTTTAGATCTTCAACTAGTTGAAGATTTTCAACTCCCTCCTTTCTTTTCTAATGACAGCAGGCCCTCCTCCTCCTTTTCTTATTCAATTTTCTTGTTAATTCCTTACTCATAAGTGTTTATTCCATCTATAAACCCTTAATCTTGGATGGGTTCTTGAAATTTTGGTGTTTCTCTCTTGATTTGCAAGAATGGATACAAAACTCCCTCTTTTCTATCCTTATGGTTGCTGCAAATGTTTGGTGAGAAGAGGAGTATTTATACTCTATAATTTTTCTTATTTGTATTTAGGCCCCATTTTCTTTAAGTGTATTATTTTTGCCCCCACATCTTTTTCTTCTTATAATTAAGCTATATCTCTTTTCATTTCTTATAGTTTCACCCCATAACTTTTAGTTTAACTTATTTTCCTCAATTTTATCCAATCCTCAACATTTCAGGTTAATTTATAAAGTCTCAAAATATTTCGCCCGGAAATTTATATCCTAAAAATTTCTGAATTCCCATTTTATTTAACCCTATGCCTAAATTTCTTCCCTTTATTTCCATTTAGTTAATTTGCAATTTACGCAACCTTATTTTCCCGAGATTTACATTCTTCCCTCCTAATAGAAATTTCATCCTTGAAATTCAAGTTACATACCTATGTTGCAGATTAAACGCGGAAACTTCTCCTTCATGTCAGATTCTCTTTCCCATGTTTCTTCTTCTATTTGAGAGCTTCTCCACAAAACTCTCACCAAGGAAACTCTCTTGTTCCTCAACACCTTCACATCTCGATCTAAAATGTTGACAGGTTTAGCTTCCATGGTTAGATCCCCTATAATCTTCATAGGAACATGTGGCAATACCCGTGAGGGGTCTATCTTGGCATTTCGCAACAATGACACATGGAACACATTGTGAATCTTATTGAAATATACAGGCAACTATAATCGATAGGCACTGGCCCGATTCTTTCCTTAATCTCGAAAGGGCTAATATACCTCAGGGCTAATTTCCCTTTTACTCCAAATCGAATGATGCCTTTCTAAGGCGCTACCTTAAAAAATACCTTATCCCCCACTTGGAATTCCAAAGGCGTTCTTCGATTATCTGCATAACTATTCTGTCTATCTTGGGCTTCCTTCATCCTCTTTCTGATCATCCTCACCTTGTTAGTTGTCAGTTGCACCATTTCAGGTCCTAAAAGCTTCCTTTCTCCTACTTCATCCCAACAAATTGGGGTACGACATTTCCTCTCATACAATGCTTCATATAGAGCCATATCAATAGTAGCTTGATGGCTATTATTATAAGTAAATTCCACCTATGGCAGGAGATCATCCCAGTTCCCTCTAAACTCCAGCACATAGGCCCTCAGGTGATCCTCAAGAGTTTGAATGGTTCTTTCAGATTGACCATCCATCTGAGGATGAAATGTTGTGCTCAGATTCAACTTTCTCCCCAATGCTCGTTGTAAGCTAGGCCATAATCTTGATGTGAACCTTGGATCCCGATCCGATATAATCAACACTGGCATTCCATGAAGTCTGATTACTTCGTTTGCATATAATTTTGCTAGCTTATCCACCGAATCAATCATTTTCATAGGAAAAAACAAAGCAGATTTTGTTAGTCGATCCACAACCACCCATATAGCATCATTCCCCTTCTTTCCCCTAGGTAATCCCGTCACAAAATCCATAGAAATATCCTCCCATTTTCATTATGGAATCGACAATAATTGTAATTCCCCTATTGGTCTCTAGTGTTCTATCTTTACTTGCTGACAAATCCCACAGTTCAACACAAATTCTGTTATTTCCCTCTTCATATTTGGCCACCAGTAATATTCATTTAAATCCTTATACATCTTTGTACTTCCAAGATGAGTAGCAAATCAGGATTCATGAGCTTCTCTCAATACTTCATCTTTCAAAGTCTTATCATCAGGCAAATAAATTTGTCTACCCATAGCTATTAGCCCATCAGATAACATTTGAAATGTTGTATCTACACCTTGGTTTACCCTCTCCTTAATCTCCTTTACTTTCCCATCCACCTCTTGAGCCACCAAGACCTTGTCTCGAAGTATATATTGAATCTTTAATTGAGCTAACAGTGATCCCTCAGGCCCTACACTTAGACACAAACCCATCTTCTTCAATTCCAGTATACTTTCTTGTTCTTTTTTCTCCATATCATTCATTACTATTTTCCCTTCCTACTTAAGGCATCGGCTACTACATTAGTCTTACCAGGATGGTTGTCAATCACACAATCATAATCTTTTATCAACTCTACCCATCTCCTTTGTCGCATGCTCACCTCCTTCTGTGACATCAAATACTTTAAACTTTTATGGTCCATGAAGATTTGAACTTGCGGCCCATACAAATAATGTCGCCATACTTTTAGGGCAAACACCACCACTGCAAGTTCTAGGTCATGAACTAGGTAATTCACTTCATGTGACTTGTCTCGAAGTACATATCGAATTTTTAATTGAGCTAACAGTGATCTCTCAAGCCCTACACTTAGACGCAAACCCATCTTCTTCAATTCCACTATACTTCCTTGTTCTTTTATCTCCATATCATTCATTACTATTTTTCCCTTCCTACTTAAGGCATCGGCTACTACATTAGTCTTACCAGGATGGTAGTCAATCACACAATCATAATCTTTTATCAACTCTACCCATCTCCTTTATCGCATGTTCACCTTCTTCTGTGACATCAAATACTTTAAACTTTTATAGTCCATAAAGATTTGAACTTGTTGCCCATACAAATAATGTCATCATACTCTTAGGGCAAACACCACCACTGCAAGTTCTAGGTCATGAACTAGGTAATTCACTTCATGCGACTTTAGTTGTCTTGATGCATAAGCAATCACACACCCGTGTTGCATCAACACACATGCTAGACCCCTTTTTGAGGCATCACTATATACCACAAACCCTTTTGTCCCTAAAGGAAGGGCTAGCACAGGAGCAGAAGTGAGCCTCTTCTTCAGTTCTCGAAAGCTTGTCTCACACTCTTCCGACCAAACAAACCTGACTTCCTTGCGGGTCAGCTTAGTCAAAGGTGATGCTATAGTGGAGAACCCCTTAATAAACCTCCTATAATACCCAGTAAGACCCAAGAAACTCTAGATTTCTGTCACGCTGGTAGGTCTCTCCCATTTCAACACGGCTTCAACGTTCCTTGGATCCACAAATATTCCTTCTGTTGAAATTACATGGCCTAAAAATACTACCTCCTTGAGCCAGAACTCACACTTATCTAGTTTTGCATATAGTCGATTCTCCCTTAAAGTCTGTAGCACAACCCTTAGATGTTGTTCATACTCCAAGTAAGAGTTTAAATACACCAAGATATCGTCAATAAATACCACCACATTTGGTCTAAGTAAGGACAAAACACCCGATTTATCAAGTCCAGAAACACAACCAGAGCATTGGTTAACCCGAAAGGCATCACCAAAAACTCATAATGCCCATAACGGGTTCTAAAAGCAGTCTTCTGCATGTCTTGTTCCTTGATTCTCGACTGATGGTACCTAGATCTCAAATCTATCTTAGAGAACATTCTAGCACCCTTCAACTAATCAAACAAATCATCTATTCGTGGGAGTGGGTACTTGTTCTTCACCGTCATTTTATTCAATTTACGATAATCAATGCATAAAAGAAGTGTGCCATCCTTTTTCTTTACAAGCAATAATGGAGCTCCTCAAGGTGAGTTACAAGGCCGAATAAAGCCTTTATCTAACAATTTCTGAAGTTGGACCTTCAGTTCAGTCAATTCCATAGGTGCCATCCTATAAGGAGACTGGGCTATAGGAGAAATTTCTGGAACAGTTTCTATGAAAACTTTAATTTCTCTAACCAGAGGTAATCCAGGCAACTCTTCTGGGAATACATCTCGAAACTCCCTCACAACAGGAATACTAGCCAAATCTATGCTACCTTTTTTCAGCTCTCTTACATGGGCTAGCTAAGTAGAATAACCCTTCCTCAGTAACTTTCCGGCCACCAGGACTGAGATTACACAACTTGGAATTACTTTTCTTTCCCCATTAAACACTAATCTTTTATCACCTATTCTTTGGATTCTCACCGTTTTAGTGAAACAATCCACTTGTGCCTTATGTTTACTTAGCCAATCCATACCTAGAATCAAGTCAAAATCATATAACTCTAATGGCATAAGATCTACCCTCAATTCTAACCCTCCAATATATAGTTTTACCCCTCTATAAATATCATCAATATGTATATTCTCTCCCAAAAGTGTACTACCGTCACTCCTACACCCAACATGCAGGTTATTCACAATTCTATAAGCTACAAAGGAATGACTAGCTTCAGTATCAATTAAAGCATAACCTTGCATTGTATCTAACTGTAATGTACCGCCACCACATCAGGTACAACTCCCACATCCTCGTAGGTCATGTGATATACCCAACCCTGAGTCCTCCCCTCCTGATTTCTGGGCCTCCCTCGAGTAGCACTCGTCCTTGACTAGGTAGGCCTGATAGGACAATTGATTGTAACTGATTGTTGCTATATCTGAACCTTAATCCTCTGACCATGGGTTCCCTCGGTAGTTCTACGGGGACAATCCTTCTTCCTGTGACTCGTGTCCCCACAATAGTAACAGCCTCTGCCTACATGCGGGCACTTTCTCCATCGATGCCCTTTTCCTCTACAAATATAACATCTCCTCGACATTGCAGAGCAATCTTCAGGGTGTCACTGCTCACACCTCTAACATAATGGATATACTAGTCCCTTTTGCTCTGTAGAACCACCAGCAGTTGTGTCTCCCTGTCTAGCCTGTCCTCTCCAGGATCCTCTTCCACTAACCTGTCTAGATCCTCCTACTCTACCTCCTAGGGTGAAACTCCCACCTCTTCTTTGAAACTATCCTGATGATTGCCCGCTCTTCCCTTTCTTTGGGAGAGGAGGTCTCCTAGTAAAAAACTCAAAATCTCTCCTTTTAGCTTCAATTACCTGACTCTGCTTGACCACTAGTACTTTCATCTCAATACCTCCAATGAATTCCTTTCTCTAATGGTGTCCCACCAAGAGTGGGCACTTTCAATCAATAGTTGAGTTAAGCAATCCACCTGTAGCTCCTCTGGCACATGCATTTGGTTTATAACTCTTTCCACTTTCCTCAGCCAATGCCTAACAACTTCTGCATCCTCTTCGCCACGGTAAGTCATACAACCCATCTCTCTCATACCCTTCACCCACTATACTATGGTGACTACTCCCCTTGATCTAAGAGTTGTACTGGAGGCTCTCGCTGCCATTCCTGCTGCTACAGCTCTCACTATATGATCCATAAAAGCAGGATCCAAAAATGGGTTTGACCCATCTACCGGTGCCACTGGTGGGGGTATATTATCTCCCCCTATCTATCTGATACCTCGGGCATTGATAAATCTGCCTAATAGGACAACAAATCATCTCGAAGTCTCCCTGACTCGCCCCTTTCAGAGTTCACTGATGTTGCAGGTATATGAGAGGAGGTGTCTGCCAAGGGATCCCAGTCTGCATCACTTTCATAATGAGGACTCTGATCACTTCTCGAAACTAGGGATGGATCAGTCCTGGCTCCTTACCTTGTTCTCACCATCCTGAAACATATTTCAAAATCATATAATTATTCTTATCCCCTGAATAGCAACCTGGGCTCTGATACCAAAATGTAACATCCCCTAATTTGGGATAAAGCAACAATCTCATGTTAACTGATAAACAAAGTAATTAATTTATATATATGTACAGGGTGTTTATAATAAAATTTATCAAAATTTTCACTAAAATTTTGGCAAAGTCTCCCCTATATCGGGAGGTCCCAAGTTATCAACATACAACCTGTTTACACTTTTAATACCCCGTATCTCCTAACTCAATTCAACCCAATCATCCTGGGTCTTAATCCAATAAAACATCATCATTCATGTCAACCACAATATCCATGATATACATTGAACAACAATTATCATTATGGATGGATAAAAGATATAAACATGCATACATGGAACATGGTTATACAAACTATAAAATTAAATTCATCTATTCAAGTTTAAACATTAATTATACAAATCAAGTTATATAAAAGTTGTAATATTACAAAATACAAGGGTATACTCCCTGGAACCTAGATTATAAGTTAGGATCTCTCCTGTCGTGCATGCGATGGTCTTGAAACAAAATACATATTATTGAAACCTGAATATCACAATAATATAGCAACACAAATATCCTACAATTTAAAAAGGCAAACATGCATTCATATTTTATTCACTTCTCCCTTCTTGTTTTCATTGGAAACTCTTTCTCCTTCAACTACTAAAAATTGTTTCCTCTTACATTATCAACCTCCATTCAAGATTTCATAAGATCAACTATAATTATTTTAGCTTAACACATTACCGATATCAATTTCATTGGTATCATCATCACCCCGTAGGAGTTGATGTAAGGTGATCCCCTTACCTGTGATCCTAACATACACTAATTGTATGCTAGTCAATACATGTTGATCTCCTTGCCCGGGATCCTAACATACCCTAAATGTATGCTAATCAAAACATGGTGATCCCCTTACTCAGGATCCTAACATACACTAAACGTATGCTAGTCCTCGCCCCATATCACACTTCTCATATTTCCTTTGTCAGCGATAATTTCATCACTTGGCAATTCACACAACATCTTTTCATCTTGAATACTATTCAAAATATCAACATCATTATGCAAAATTCCCTCATTTCCCATAATATCCAACATTCAGTAATTCACATATCACATCAATAACATATTAAATCCTGGAATTTAACTTGAAAGTATAGGTATGGATCACCTACTTGCAGTAGAAGCTCTACTCGTGCTCCCCTACTGTTGTTGTTGCACCACACCGGTGGTCCCTCCTGAAATCACAGGCTTATCTCATAAATTTTCCTTATTCAAGGATATATTTTATAATAATCATATCAACAGCTAATAGGTCTTTCTTTCAATCATTTCTTTCTTTATATTTTGAATTGTTACTATTTAAATCTTGAACTATTACTGTCCAATTATTACTCTCTAGACCTTGGATTATTACTGTCCAACCGTTAATGTCTAGACATTGAACTGTTACTGTCTTCAACCATTACTGTCTAGACTTGAACTATTATTGTCCAATTGTTACTGTCTAGACATTGGACTGTTACTGTCCAATCATTACTGTCTGAACTCTCCTCAAATTTTTAACCATATCCAGAGTTCTAGAACTCCTTTTCAAGCAAGATTAGTCTCATTGGAAAGCTAAGACACGAGGCTACAAGTTCTCTGAAAGAAGGAGAACTAAATTCTGCCTCTAAGATAGTCAAATTTGCTCATCAACTAATTAGTCCTATTGCCCTACAAAGTCAGTCATGACTTAATCTCGGTTGGTGACCCATAACTGGAGTTCTACAGCTTTAAATTGAGCAAGACCAATTTCCTTGGTTAGCTAACATCCAAAACTACAATTTCTATGAAGAAACCTGATCCTAATTCCCTCATCCTCCTACCTAAAATCTCAATGAAAGTCAGGAGACAAGCCTGTCAAGATTCGTCACCCCTTTCCATTCACAAACTACATTTTCTGGGTAAATTATCCACCAAATCATATATCACACATAAATTAACTTAATTTTAACAATTGATACTTTTTCTCCAATTCAAGTTTAAGAACCCTAATCTATAATTCAACATCAAAGCATCCATTCATAATCAAATTTGAAATGAATTATAAGATCATGTTTAGAACACCTCACCCGGTAAGAATTAAAGTTTCGATCTTCAACCAGTTGAAGATTTTCGACTCCCTCCTTCCTTGTTTCTAATGACAGTCGACCCTCCTTCTACTCTTCTTGTTTAAATTTTCTTGTTAATCCCTTGCCCACAAGTGTTTACTCCATCTATAAACCCTTAATCTTGGATGGGTTCTTGAAATTTTATTGTTTCTCTCTTGATTTTGCAAGAATGGATACAAAAACTCCATCTTTTCTTCCCTTTTCGGTTGATGCAAATTTATGGTGAGGAGATGAGTATTTATACTCTATAATTTCTCTTATTTGTACTTAGGCCCCATTTTCTTTAAGTGTATTATTTTCGCCCCCATATCTTTTTTTTTCTTCTTATAATCAAACTATACCTCTTTCATTTTTTTATAACTTCACCTCAGAAATTTTAGTTTAGCTTATTTTCCTCAATTTAATCCAATCCTCAACATTTCTGGGTTAATTTATAATGTCTCAAAATATTTCTTCTGGAAATTTATATCCCAAAAATTTCCAAATTTCCATTTTTTTATTTAACCCTATACATGAATTTCTTCGCTTTATTTCCATTTAGTTAGTTTGTAATTTATGCAACCTTATTTTCCTGTGGTTTACAAGTACATCCTTCGTATTACTCATCCAACCATTCATGACAATTAATGTTCAATACAATACAACAATAGATCCATCGTAATACTCACACAACCATCCATGATAATTAACATTCAGTATAATACAACAGTAGATCCTTCATAATACTCATACAACCATTCGTCACAATTACATTCAGTAAAATACAACCGTAGATCCTTCGTAATACTCATACAACCATTTGTCACAATTACATTCAATAAAACACAGTAGTAGATCCTTTGTAATACTCGTACAACCATTTGTCACAATTACATTCAATAAAACACAGTAGTAGATCCTTTGTAATACTCGTACAACCATTTGTCACAATTACATTTAATAAGACACAACAGTAGATTCTTCATAATACTCATGCAATCATTCATCATAATTGCATTCAATAGGATACAACAGTAGATCCTTCGTAATACTTATACAACCATTTGTCACAATTACATTTAATAAAATACAACAGTGGATCCTTTATAATACTCATACTACCATTTATCAGCAGCCAAAATTCATAATAGTCCAATCAACATCTCATAGTCGGTTTAATATTCATCGTAGCACAATAATTTATCCACCTCAAACAGGTCATTTTAGAACATTAACATTTTCGTCATTATTTCAACATTCAACAAGAACCCGATTGACATATCATAGTCGTTTTGACAATCATCAAGAATTCAATCAAATACTTCATCGTCGTTTCATCATTCAACAAAGATTTAATAAAATATCATCATAAGTAAATTATTTCAAAACATAAACATTATACAAGAAAAACATGGAAACCACCTACCTGCTCCACCTGCGGGTTGTCCTTGTCCTAACAATTGTCCGATCCTGGCTGCACCACCTAAGACATCAGTGGCCACAAATAAGTACATTTGCATCCATAAATAACATTCATCACTATACTAATTTCAAGAGTCCATACGTTTACATTCAAGTGTTCCATATTTTACACCATCGTACAATAAAATTGTTATAAGCATTTAAGTCATTTATGACTGGGGGTCTATTGTAGAAAATCGACAGCAAAACTAATTCGCTACTAGCCACATAATTCGGTAGTGAAAACTGTTTCGCTGCAGGCACACAATTTGGCAGCAAAAACTGGTTTCCTGCAAGCGATACAATTCAGCAGCGAGAGTTGGTTCGCTGTAGGACACACAATTTGGTAGCGAAAACTATTTCACTGCAAACACCACACAATTCAGCAGCGAATCACAAATTTGTTGTAGCAAACACACTTTCAGCAGCGAAAGCTAATTTGTTGCAGCAAACACATTTTCAGTAGCGAATGCTAATTCGCTGTAGACAAATCAATTTTGGCAGCGAATCACAGATTCACAGCAGACAATACAATTTCGGCAGCGAATCACAAATTAATTGTAGAACACACTTTTGGTAGAGAACACTAATTCGCTATAGACAACTCAATTTCAGCAACGAATCTGCAAACAATACAATTTCGGGCATGAACACATGCATTTCAGTTCCAGCATTACAATTGTTCATAGAACCCAGTAGAATCACATAATTTGAAGCATGCACACATACATTTCAAATCCAGCATTACATTTGTTCATAGAACCCAACAAAATCACATAATTTCAAGCATGAACAAATGCATTTCATCACACAACATGTTCTGTTCAGCCCTTCCACTATGGCCGGTCATCTTTCCAAGTTCATGCATTTAAAATTTGGTCATTTCCTTAAGTATTCTGAAATTTAACCCCCATTCAGTCCCATTTTTATCCCTTATCATAGTCTAGCTTTTCCTTAACAGCTGGTGCAAGAATCCTAGGCCATTTAATTGGGGTTATGCATTTTGTTTTGGGATTGATTAGTACTTAAAAGTGCATCTTTATCAAGGTTTTATATCATCATTTTGCACTTGAAGTGTCAATAACTCCTTAATTAGAGCATGTTTTATAATAACAAGTCTAATAATATAAGATACCTTTAATTTATGGTAAATGTTCATCTTAAATGCAGGCCTATCACATAAATAAAAGGATTGATTGATGAGTTTAACTATTGAAATTGAGAAGACAAAGAGAGGGCTAAGCTTAGAAAAGAGATGCGGTTTAGTCCAAACTGGAACACCATTCAGTTATTGGATCATAACTAGAGTTGTAGAACTTGGATTTAAGTCTGGTTTATATGTATGGAAAGCTAAGACATAGGCCTAAAACTTTCATGGAGTCCAAAATTCAAAAGGATCATTTTCAAGTTCAAATTGTAGCAACAACGGAGAAGTCATAATCTGTCCTGCAGCCCAGACATTATTTAGAGTTCAACACATAGCTCGAGTTCTAAAAGTCCAAATGCGCCGATTCTTGTTTTGTTGGAAAGATGAGACAATTTCCCAGAACTTTCATGAGGACTATTTGCTCAAATTCTGATGTTGGCAATGACGTCTTCTGTAGACAAGAAGATAAGGATTGTTACCAAGTCAAGAGGTGGCCACTCACTCAACAATTAGTCATCAAATCAATAGTTCTGAATTTTAACCTATAAAAGGAGGCATTTGCCATGCAATTAGGCATCTTGGTTTTCAGATCAAGATCATGGTCTTGCTCTCATTCTTTATATTTTTGTAATGCTTATGTTTTGCTTTCATTAATCTCTTCTTTATGCCTTTCATTTCCTTTAATATACTTATATAATCATGTTCTCCTCTTGTTTATCTATGTTTCTCTTATTCATAATGTTCAGCTAAGTTTATTATGTCAAGGTGAAAAGGTTACACTAATGGTGTAAGAATAAGTATAGTATAAACTCAACATGGACTTTAATCTTTGATACTAACATGTTTTGTATTTGTTATGTTATTCACTCTTAATACTTTGCTTGTTAAATGGTTAATCTAGATTTATGTTGTATAACCCTTGGTACAACAAATACTTGATCCTTTCATAACCAACTGTATGGTATAACCGACATCTGTGTTATGAAAGGAACTTGATTTGTTGTTAACATAAATTAACATCATGAATACCTTACAACATTTACAAGTACTATCATTATTCGAATAAGATAACTAATGTAATCATGTTAGCAATTTATAATCCGATTGGAATCTCCTTTGTGTGTGTTTTCCAATTGAGTAATAAAAAGAGTTTATACTATACTTATTTGAAATACCATTAGTGCATCCTCTAAACTTGATAATTATTTTATCCTTGTGTAATCTTTACATCAATATCCCATAGTTTACCATCCTCTAAACATGTTAGTATATATATATATATATTATTTATAATTTATATAGTTCACCTCCGTGTGGTTCGACCCCGGTCTTGTCGGGTTATTTATTACTTTGAGACTCCTACACTTGGGAGAAGACATCAACTCTTTGATCGTGTCAAATTTTTGGCGTCGTTACTTGGGAGGTAAGTTATTGTATAAATTATATATTTTATTTTATTTTATTTGATTTTCACTTTTATTTGTTGTTCTAATTTTTGTTTCTTCTTTTTCCTTTTTTGTCTTTTTTTTCTTTCTGCACTTGCATGAGAGTTTGGACACGAAAATTAAGTGGTAGATTTTTTTAGGAAATCCTCATCTTCTTCAGAAAACATGGCCGAAGAAGATAATCTCTCATTTCATAATGAGAATAATCGTGTTAGAACACTTAGAGACTACATGAATCCAACAAGAACAAGTGCGCGATCATGCATAGTTTTTCCTCCTGATGCATCTCATTTTAATGTTAAGCTAGACATTATTTAACTTTTACCTTCTTTTCATGGGTTAGATCTAGAAAATCCATGCTTGCATATGAGAGAATTTGAGGAAGTCTGTAACACTTATAATGACTTAAATTGTAGCATGAACACCATCAGATTAAAGCTTTTTCTTTTTTTATTAAAAGACAAAGCTAAAACATGGCTATAAAATTTGAGACCAGGATCCATTCGTTCTTGGGATGAAATGCAACAACAATTTTTAAAGAAGTTTTTTCCGTCTCACAAAACAAACTCTTTCAAAAGACAAATCACCATTTTCACTCAAAAACCAGGAGAAACATTTTACCAATATTGGGATAGGTATCGAGACTTGCTTAATACTTGCCCTCATTATGGTTTTGAAACATGGAGATTGGTTGCACATTTTTATGAAGGGTTAACACCTAAAGATAGACAAACGGTGGAATTGATGTGCAATGGAACTTTTGAGGATAAAGACCCTGATGAAGTAATGGAGTACCTAGACTTGCTAGCTGAAAATGCTCAAAATTGGGACACTACAGGCACTTATGAGGCACCAAGTAAAACTTAACCTCATACATCTAGTGGAGGAATGTACAACCTTAGGGAAGATTATGACCTCCAAGCCAAGTTTGCATCTTTAGCTAGAAAAGTCGAGACACTAGAATTGAAAAGGAGTGGTCAATTAAAATCTGTTCAAGACATTATGTGTCAAATCTGTGAAACTAACGAACACTCAACCAATGACTATCTAACTTTGCCTTCTTTCAAGGAATGCCTCCATGAACAAGCTCATGCTTTAAATAGTTTCCAAAGGCCCAATCATAACCCATACTTGCAAACATACAACCATGGTTGGAGAAATCATCATGGATATGCACCTCCTTATGCTCCCCCTCCAAGAATAAATCTTGAGGAAACATTGCATGCATTCATTGAAAGGCAAAAGACAATCAACACTCAAAATGCTCAAACTATGGCTGATTTGAAAGATACTCTTGCAAAATTCACATCTACTCTCAGTTTTCAGGAGAAAGGTAAGTTTTCATCTCAACCACAGCAAAATCCCAAGGGGCAATACAATGCAAATGCAAGTAGTTCTAGAAGCCAACATATGAATCAAGTCCAATCAGTCATTACTCTCTACAGTGGTAAGGTTATTGAAAAACCCATTCTTGAACCTTGTGAGAAAGATGATGAGTCAATCTCTGAGGGTAAGGAAGGGGTTAAACCTAAACATTGCAAAGAAAAGACTGATTCCCCACCAGTACTTCCATTTTCTCATGTCATGACCAAACAAAGGGAAGTCAATCACGATTCTAACATCTTTGAAACTTTCAAATGGGAAGAAATCGAGGATGAAAAAGGCACCGAAAATGTTGTTGCGGATCATTTGTCAAAATTGACAATAGATTCGACA
This sequence comes from Populus simonii, assembly GCA_007827005.2. Taxonomy (NCBI): domain Eukaryota; kingdom Viridiplantae; phylum Streptophyta; class Magnoliopsida; order Malpighiales; family Salicaceae; genus Populus; species Populus simonii. The sequence goes on from CM017471.2 coordinate 207,963, forward strand.
TCTAACATCACACCAATTGATGATTACTTTCCTGATGAATATTTACTTTCTCTTAGTTCAATATCTTGGTCTACTAATATTGACAATTTTCTTGTTTCAAGATTTTTGCCAACACATTTGGATACCCAAGACAAAAGAAAGTTTTTGAGCGATGTGCAAAACTTTTATTGGGATGACCCTTGCTTATTTAAATATTGTCCTAATCAAATATATCAAATATGCATTCTTGACAATGAGGTAAGTAGTGTCATGAAATTTTGTCATTCCGAGGTATGTGGGGGTTATTTCTCATCAAGAAAGACAATTGCAAAAATCTTGAAAAGTGGATTTTACTGGCCCACTATGTTAAAGGACTCACATGCATTCTGCAAAACCTGTGAAAATTATCAAAAGGTGGGATTTATTTCAAAACATAGAGAGTCTTCAGATAATCTTCTATTGACTCTTAAGTCTCATCATAGTGGACATGTGCATCGTGTAATTCATGATTTATAGCCCCATTTTCATAAAGAACATGCTCATCATAGTTTTAGGAATCTGACTAAAAAAGACCTTGATTGTCAGTTTTTAAGAAAACTGGATGGGAAGCCTATCCCCGACCCATAGAGGATGTTTAAGTCGTTCTTGGATGTAAAACCAACGGAAGATGTGAGCCACAATCACAACTACTTGTACATACACATGTTTTCAAAAGAGAGAGAGACTCCAGCTAGCCTATATATAGGTGGTATGATTGCATTTTTAATTTCTCATCTATAAAATCTTCTCTTCCTTCCCTTCATTTCTACTTAACCCACACATTCAACAAATATAGAAGTGTGTAGAAATGTCAGGTTCCTCAAGTAATCATATAAGAAATATTTATGTTTTAGAATAAAAAAATCATCTTGGTCAGGTACTAGCTAAGAGAAAGATTCATTTAGTGTGTAATATCCCACACTGGCAGGTGAGGGAGTGGTAGCTGACCTTATTAAGAGTGCTGGTTGACAACTTGTCATACACGTTTTGGAGCGTCAGGCTAAGAAGTGGGCTCGCGTCACTAGGAACAAAACTATGAGGGCGGTAAGGCCCAAAGCGGACAATATATGGCAAGTTGGGCCGAGCAATTACATTTGGTATCAGAGCCGACCTCACTGGCTGTCCGGTTGTGCCGACGGGGTCGTCGGGCTCTTTAAAGGGGGTGGATTGTATATCTCACATTGACGGGTGAGGGAGTGGTAGCTGGCCTTATTAAGAGTGTTGGTGTAACAACCCCGATTTCCAACATCCTTTTTCGTGATACATTGGAAATTTCCAGGTAATTTTTTTTGATATACCGGTTCCACCAAATTTCTACCAAAATTTCGGCAGTATAATAGTCTCAACTTGTAGACTCAAAATATTATATATATATATATATATATATATATATATATATATATTATTTTCCTAAAATTTCGGCAGAGTTTCCTTTGTATTTTTTTGATACCAAGTTATCGACTCAATCATTTCTCAACCTGTTACATCAATCACAATATTCGTTCCATCATTTGGACTTTCAAAACTCAAGCATATTTCAATATCTCAATTCTATTTTCTATAGAACACTATGATAAAAGTTAATACATAACATGCATCGTCTCTTTATATATATATATATATATATATATATATATATATAGGTATTTGTGCTCAAAATATATATATAATCAACCATAATTCAACTTAATAATAATAACATTATAAATTACATCATACACAAGATAATAAGTTAAAAATTACAATTTTTTGATATGGAAATATATTACAACAAAATATTAGTTCTTCCAATTACATTAATCACATAACAAAATTATTTATCCAAACATCTACTTTCCAGATCAAGGGTGCGATGTACTTAAAAACATAATCGCATTAAACATGATTAAAAATTTGCACATTTCAATAAGTAATTGATTAGGGGCTAACTATTTATAAATTGTCTTAATTTCTTTTTGAAATTTCTAATTTCATAAATTCTCTTCTAGACATAGAGCTACTAAAATAAAAACATCAAGAGTGTCTCCCACAAACCAGCATATTTAACTTCAAAGTTTTAAAATTAATCTTTTTTACATCGAGTGATTATCTCATTAATTCATAAATTAATTTTCTTAACATAGTCATTCAACCAGACATAAATTCCAGTAACCAGGAAATAATCTTTAAGGCTTGCCCATTCACCAGGGCATTATTTCCAGTAACCAGCACTAGAATTTACAATCTATAAAATTCCTTTTACAAAAAAAATATAAACTAATTAATTAATCCAAGGTGTCGAACACCTACTTCCTTCACATAAATTATTTAAACACATACACATCATCAATATACATATATAAATCGAGCATCAATAATTTAATCATAATATACCATTAATTTATCACCTTAAAATCAGTACACTTTATTTTTGTTATTACACATCTAACTCTGCAGTCAGTACAGTAGCGCCACTAACTCTATTCAAGTCAGCTAGTCCACTATATTTTCCTCGACATAAACATTTATAATTACACCAGCACAAGTACATTTATAGAAAATACCATTTATTTAACTCTAACAAGTACTGTAAAAACAAAAGTTTGAGGTGTAAGACACCTACCTAATACTTGAACTCGTGCAAAAACCCCATGCTACTGAACAGATCCTGCAATCTCTCCTGTATCATTAAAGATACATATCAAATGTGGCTCCACCATAATTGGAAATTCCATTCTAAAATTCATTTAAATTTAAAATCGCATGACACATGCATTCGTATATTTATTCATTTATTTGCTTTCCTTTCATGACTTGTCTTTCCAAGCTGAATATCTTTAAACTTGGCCTAACAAATTTTTTTTCCTACTCAATTCATCATGTACAAACTTAGTAACTTCACATCCTTACATTTATTCATACCATTGAAACTAATTCATTTTCCTTATCAAACTAATTCTTGGCCGAATGACCTTATTTTTTATTTATTTATTTTCATGATGAGTTTTTCAATTCTTTTTCATAAGTCTACTTTACTTCATCTTAAGTAAATTTAACAACATATTTTTCATCATAATTCTATACACGCCTTAATTTAACCTTTTTCTCCCCTTTTATTATCCATTTGAACAACCTTAAAATTCCATAAAAAATAAAAATTTCCTTACATTAATATATTATTTCAAACATAACACAATTCATTTGGCATTCAACAAACCACAATCCCATAGAAATCCTCATAACATTTGGTCGAATAAACTCAAGTTCAAGATTTTCATTTTTGGTTGAATTTCATATTATGATGAGAATTTGGATCCTTTTAAAATTCTACCAATTGACACTCTACCTAATTTTCTTTATACACATAAATGCATCCATACCTAATTTACATAGAAAATGAATCAAAGTCTTATCTCCTTATTTCTTCTTTATTTGATTGAATGCCTTCATTCATGGTGAGGGATGATTCCCTTTTTAATTATTCCAAATGAACCTTTACCCACTCATTTCATATCTATTCTAACCTCATTCAACTCAAATTCCATATCAATTAAAACAATTAAGCTCATCCTCTCATTTATATGTCTAGGCCGAATCTTTGCATTAAATGGAGGATATAATTTTCTTCAAGTTTTCTTTCAATTACCACTAGACCCAATCCTTTTTCATGTCTGAAAACATATATCCATTAAATCAACAAACTCAATGTCCCTTCATCCAAATTTCAAAACTTCCCTAACACATTTTACAACACAATTAATCTATAACAACACTAATAACAAGAACATATTTTACCATTACAACTTACATTAACTCTACGCCCACACAATTCTAATTTCATCAAAACATGTAATTAAATCAAGCTTCCTAAATTTTTACTAAGACTAGCAATAGAATAAAAAAAGCAATAAGTCATTCAGCTCTAATTATTTTCTTAAACCCAACTGTCAGAATATATATCATTGAGTTGTGTACAATATATCTCAAAATCAGAATGATCCAACGGTTGGATCTCCATAGATCTGAATAAAACCGAACTAACCTGAAAATGGACGAGCTACTGTTCAACATAAACGACACCCTGCCGGAGAGTGCGTTTCCCATCTCCACCTTCCATAATGAAGGCAACATCTAGGCGCACCACATATCCAAAAATAGGCATGATCCAACGGTGGAAGAGAGAGAAATCGGTCGACGACCAAAACTGCCTTGCAAATGTATTTCCTTTTGTTTTCTAGGAAACTTCCAATGATGATTTCTGTCAAAGGAATTATGTGCCTTCCAATCCCTCTAGTCAGTTAGTATAGGAGTTTGAGAAGAACAATATATCCAAAAATAAACATGATCCAACGGTGGATTCTAGAGCTATGGCCACCGAAATATTATTGGTTCCTCCAAATTCTGCACCTCTCTCTAGCTGAATTCTCTATTGTCTCTCACCCTTTTTTTTTTAACCGGTGGCCTTTTCTGTTTTAAAGGCACATTTTCCCTTAATTACATTTATGTCCCTCATTTATGTATTTATGTATTTTATTTTATTTTTCATGTAAACTATCCGGTTTGTTTCTGCTTAAATCGCTAGTCTTTACCAACCTTCCATTGGGATGAGATCTTTCACCAAGGTAGGAAAACATATTAATAGACTTCATGCAAAATTTCATTCCAATCCAATAATTGGATTGAGAGCTCTGCTTTCTAATGTAAAATTGGTTAATTCATGACTTTTCGTCAACGATCAAAATTTTCTTGTTCAATCTTCACATAAAATAATATCAATTATCCTTCTAAACCTTTAAGGTCATTTTATTATTTGGAATATATTCATTTTAAAATTTCTACCTTTATTTATTTATCAGGTATTATTATCGTTTCAAAGTAACGTCACTGATTTTTAATTGATGCTTGCACCTTCAGTCCTGCCATTTTCATTGAATTATCTTTTATTATAACGTATGCTCTATTACCTCACTTATTTCTTAGAAACATTTTTTCATTTCACTCATTATTTTATCCATCAAAACACGTTACCAGTTTCTTTGTCTTTATGAATTCTAAAACACAATTCATTTTAGGGAGGTCATCCCCTCCATTATATATCACTTTCAGTCTTACGTTTACATGGCAGGTTATACATCCGCATATTTAAATTACAAATTTTCTAGGGTTTCACAGTTGGTTGCCAACTTGTCATACGTGTTTTGGGGCGCCAGGCTCAGAAGTGCGCTCGCGTCACCAGGAACAAAACTGTGAGGGCGGTAAGGCCCAAAGCGGACAATATATGGCTGGTTGGGCTAGGCTATTACTTAGTGTATGGAGGAGGCAGCCTTGGGTTAATGAGGGGGTGTGTCAAGTTTTTAGGAGGCAGTCAAGTTTTGTGGGTGGTCCCCAAAGCTTTAGCAAAAGGGGACATCATTGAAAAAACAATAGGAGAAGAACTACAGGTCTCCACAATGTCTGATCGAATGAATGCAATGTTTAACCATGTTGACGCCTTCATTGCCTTACCAGGTGGTCTGGGCACATTGGAAGAGATCTTTCATATTTTCTCTTGGGCCCAACTGCAAATTCACCATAAACCTATAGGTTTGTTAAATGTTAATGGTTTTTATGATAATTTGTTATCTTTTCTTGATCAAGCTTTGAAATAGAAATTTCTAACATCTTCGGCATGACAAATCATAATCTCTGCTGCTACAGCTGAACAATTGATTGACCAACTACAATCTTTCACCCCTGTACTTGATCTCTCCATGAGTCGCATAAATTGGTCAACTATGAAAAGCCGTAAAAAGCTTAGATTGGATTTGAGCCTTTGTTTGTGAAACCTTGTGTTGGTTTTATTAATAGCATAATATTTCTGTTTTGTTGTTTCTTATATTTGTTTAAGTATGTTTCAGATTTGTCAGTAGTCGCTGTTTTAGGTGATGTCTTCTATACTCCATCTTTCTACTTTAGAACATTGAGGACAATGTTTCGTTTTGGTTGGGGGGGAGAGGGTAGTAGTTGATATTAAAAAAAATTAACTAACTGTGTTTTCTATTACTAAAAGCATTTGCAAAACTGTTGTTACTAGGATGACAGAGTAAAGGAGGAACTTTAATGACTCTTAAAACGCATCTTAGTAAACATTCTTAACAAAATACTTCTTGAAATATTCAGGTTTACAAACTCTCGCATTGTTATCACTTGATTCTGCTCATATACTCATTTAACAAGTATTCTTAAACCTTCATTTTCACACACACACTTTAACATATGATTGTCGGTTGTAATTGGATTATTACATTATTTATGTTTTTTGGTTAAAGGTAATAACTAAGGGAAAAGGATAGTATATAATTTGCAAAAAAAAAAAAAAAAACAAATTGACAATATTGATGATAATAAAAACATAGATAAGTTTGGTTTCGTAGCCTCCATAATCTAAGCAATTAAGCCCGAAGGGGTGTTTTAACACCTAATACCCTAAAGTCAACTGACTTGGGAGCTATTGGCTCAGTGCTTGTTTCATGGGTTAAGGAGAAAAGCTTAAGGGAATCAAACATTGCACTATCTATGTATTAGTATCTGCAACCCGAGTTACTAAGCTCGTAAGGGTGTTTCAACACCTAATGCCCTAAGACCAACTGGTCTGGGAGTCATTAGCCGAAAGCTCGTTATAGGGGTTAAAGATGCATTGTGTTTTAAGTTATATGTATATACATTAAAAAAAATGATAATAATCTCAACCCAAGAAAGTTAACCTTAGAAAAACATTAAAACAGAATATTGTTTTCTTCTAATAAAAGCCCCATCATCTATGTTTTCATATATTGTGAACATAAAAATAAGGTTTATTAATATCTTGTTTCAACAGTATGAAGCAGATATATAAATTCAATAAGAGTTTGTTTATTTGGATAGATTAATGGAAGTTGAATGATGAATGCCTTGCTTTGTGAAACTTGCAACTTGTTTTTCTATTTTAACGCTTTGATTACTAGGGATAGTAATAAGCTGGTTGGGGGGTGTGATTAGTACTTAAAATTGCATTTTTATCAAGGTTTTATATTATCATTTTCCATTTGAAGTATCAATATCTCTTTAACTAGAGCATGTTTTATAACAACATGTCTACTACTATAAGATATCTTTAATTTATGGTAAATGTTCATCTTAAATGCAGGCTTATCACATAAATCAAAGGATTGATTGATGAGTGTAACTACTGAAATTAAGAAGACAAAGAGAGGGCTAAGCTTAGAAAAGAGATGCTGGTTGAATTCGAATTGGAACACCATTCGATTATTGGATCATAACTAGAGCTGTAGAACTTGGATTTAGATCTGGTTTATATGGATAGAAAGCTAAGACATAGGCCTAAAAATTTCATGAGAGTCTAAGATTCAAAAGGACCGTTTTCAAGTTTAAATTGTAGCAACAACAGAGAAGTTAGAATTTGTCCTGCAGCCTAGACACTATTCAGTGTTCAGCCTATATCTCGAGTTCTAGAAGTCCAAATGCACCGATTCTTGTTTTGTTGGAAAGCTGAGACAATTTTCAGAACTTTCATCAAGAATATCTGCTCAAATTCTTATGTTAGCAATGATGTTTTCTGTAGACAAGAAGATAAGGATTGTTACCAAGTCAAGAGGTGGCCACCCACTCAACAATTAGTCATCAAATCAATAGTTCTGAATTTTGGCCCATAAAAGGAGTCATTTGCCATGCATTTAGGCATTTTGGTTTTCAGATCAAGATCATGTTCTTGCTCTCTCTTTTTATATTTTTGTAATGCTTAAGTTTTGTTTATATTTAATCTCTTGTTTATACTTTTCTTTTCATTTCCTTTACTTAGTTAACCCGGGATCCTAACATACACTAAATGTATGTTAGTCCATTCATGACGATCCCCTTACCCGGGATCCTAACATACACTAAATGTATGCTAGCCAATACAGGGTGATCCCCTTACCCGGGATCCTAACATACACTAAATGATGTTAGTCCATTCGTGACGATCCCCTTACCCGGGATCCTAACATACACTAAATGTATGCTAGCCAATACATGGTGATCCCCTTACCCGGGATCCTAACATACACTTAATGTATGCTAGTTTATGCCTCAAATCACACTTCTCATTTTTCCTTTTTCAGTGATAATTTCATCACTTGGCAATTCACATAACAACTTTTCACCTTGAATACACATACATTCAGTAATTCACATTTCACATCAAAATATATTAAATCCTGGAATTTAACTAGGAAGCATAGGTGTGAATCACCTACCTGCAATAGAAGCTCTACTCGTGCTCCCCTGCTGCTGCTGTTGCACCACCTCTGTGGTCCCTCCTGCAAATCACAGGTTTATCTCATAAATTTTCCTCACTCAAGGATATGTTTTATAATAACCATATCAACAACCAATAAGTCTTTCTTTCAGTAATTTCTTAGTACTTTATGTTTTTCTCATTTCACTCGTTATTAGTGTCGTTCTTTGTCCAATCCTAGTTATCATTCCTTTCTTTATATTTGGACTTTCACTGTCCAACTGTTACTGCTTCATCTTTGAACTGTTACTGTCTGACCTCTCCTCAGATTTTTAACTATATCTGGAGTTATAGAACTCCGATTCAAGTGCAATTTGTGGCGTTGGAAAGCTAAGACATGAGGCTACAAGTTCTTTGTTTTGGGAAGAACCCAGTTCTGCCTTTAAGGTAGTCAAAATCGCTCATTAAGAGACGCTTGGACTGTTACTGTCCAACTGTTACTGTCCATTTTTGAACTGTTACTGTCTGACCTCTCCTCCGATTTTTAACTATATCTGGAGTTATAGAACTCCGATTCAAGTGCAATTTGTGGCGTTGGAAAGGTAAGACATGAGGCTACAAGTTCTATGTTTTGGGAAGAACCCAGTTCTGCCTCTAAGATAGTCAAAATCGCTCATTAACAGACGCTTGGACTGTTACTGTCCAACTGTTACTGTCCATTTTTGAACTGTTACTGTCTGACCTCTCCTCAGATTTTTAACTATATCTGGAGTTATAGAACTCCGATTCAAGTGAAATTTGTGGCGTTGGAAAGGTAAGACATGAGGCTACAAGTTCTATGTTTTGGGAAGAACCCAGTTCTGCCTCTAAGGTAGTCAAAATCGCTCATTAATAGACGCTTGGACTGTTACTGTCCAACTGTTACTGTCCATTTTTGAACTGTTACTGTCTGACCTCTCCTCAGATTTTTAACTATATCTAGAGTTATAGAACTCTGATTCAAGTGAAATTTGTGGCGTTGGAAAGGTAAGATATGAGGCTACAAGTTCTATGTTTTGGGAAGAACCCAGTTCTGCCTCTAAGATAGTCAAAATCGCTCATTAACAAACGCTTGGACTGTTACTGTCCAATTGTTACTGTCTCATTTTTGAACTGTTACTGTCTAGACATTGAACTATTACTGTCTTGAACTGTTACTGTCAAGATATTGAACTGTTACTGTCTCATTTTTGAACTGTTACTGTCTAGACATTGAACTGTTACTGTCCGACCTTTCCTCAGATTTTTAACTATATCTAGAGTTATAGAACTCCGTTGCAAGCAAGATTGGTCTCATTGGAAAACTAAGACATGGGGCTACAAGTCCCCTGAGGAAGGAGAACCCAGTTCTGCCTCTAAGATAGTCATAATTGCTCATCAAAAAATCAGACTTACTGCTCTACAGGGTCTGTCATGACCCAGTCTCGGTTGATAACCCATAACTGGAGTTCTACAGCTCTAAATTGAGCAAGACCAATTTCCTTAGTTAGCTTACATCCAAAACTATAATTTCTATGAAGGACACTGGCTCTCCCTCATCCTCCTATCCGAAATCTTACTGAAAGTCAGGAGACGAGTCTGTCCAGATTCGTCACCCCCCCTTCCCTTCACACATAAATTTCCCAAACTATATTTTCTGGGTAAATTATCATGGTTTCACGTCCCCAATCACATACCACACATGAATTAACTTAATTTTTACAACAAATACTTTTCCCCCAAATTTAAGTCTAAGAATCCTAATCTATAATTCACATCAAGGCATCAATTCCTTATCGAATTTAAAATGACTTATAAGATCATGTTTAGAACACCTTACCCGGTACGAATTAAGGTTTTGATCTTCAACCAGTTGAAGATTTTCAACTTCCTCCTTTCTTATCTAATGATAGCCAGCCCTCCATCTTCTCTTCTCGTTCAATTTCCTTGTCAATCACTTGCCCACCAGTGTTTATTCCATCTATAAACCCTTAATCTTGGATGGGTTCTTGAAATTTTGGTGTTTCTCTCTTGATTTGTAGAAATAGATACCAAAACTCCCTCTCTTCTTTCTTCCCGATAGTTGCAGATCTATTTTTGGTAAGAAGAGTAGTATTTATGCTCTACAATTATTCTTATTTGCATTTAGACCCCTTTTCTTTAAATGTATTCGTTTTGCCCCCACTTCTTTTTAGTTTATCTTATTTTCTTTAATTTAATCCAACCCTCAACATTTTCGGGTTGATTTATATTGTCTCGAAATATTTTGTCCATAAACTTATATCCAAAAATTTCTAAATTCTCGTTTTTATTTAACCATATGCATGAATTTCTTCACTTTTATTTCTCATGTAGTTAGTTTGCAATCTAAGCAACCTTTATTTTTCCCCGGGGTTTACATTCTCCCCTCCTAATAGAAATTTCGTCCTCGAAATTTAAGTTACGTACCTATGTTGAAGAATAAATGCGGGAACTTTTGCTTCATTTCAAATTCTTTTTCCCATATTTCTTCTTCTATTCAGGGTTTCTCCACAAGACTCACACCAGAGAAACTCTCTTATTCCTTAACACCCTCACATCTCGATCCAAGATCTTGACAGGCTTAGCTTCCATGGTTAAATTCCTTTTAATCTTCATAGAAACGTGTGGTAATACCCGTGAGGGGTCTATCTTGGCCTTTCGCAGCAATGACACATGGAACACATTGTGAATCTTATCCAAATATGCAGGCAACTCTCACGATAGGCAACTTGTTCGATTCTTTCCTTAATCTCGAAAGGGCCAATATATATCTCGGAGCTAATTTCCCTTTTTCTCCAAATCGAATGATGCCTTTCCAAGGCGCCACCTTCAAAAATACCTTATCCCCCACTTGGAATTCTAAAGGCCTTTTTCGGTTATCTGCATAACCCCCCCCCCTTTTTTTTTTTTTTGGGCTTCCTTCATCCTCTTTCTGATCACCCTCACCTTGTTAGTGGTCAGTTGTACCATTTCAGGTCCCCAAAGCTTCCTTTTTCCTACTTCCTCCCAACAAATTGGGTACGACATATCCTCCCATACAATGCTTCATATGAAGCCATAACAATAGTAGCTTGATGACTATATATATATAAGTAAACTCCACCAATGGCAGGAGATCTTCCCAGTTCCCTCCGAATTCCAGCACACAGGACCCCAGAGGATCTTCAAGAGTTTGAATAGTCCTTCCAGATTGACCATCCATCTGAGGATGAGATGTTGTGCTTAGATTCAACTTTTTCCCCAATGCTCGTTGTAAATTAGGCCATAATCTCGACGTGAACCTTGGATCCTGCTCCGGCATAATCGACACTGGCACTCCATGAAGTCTGATTACTTCATTTACATATAATTTTTGCTAGCTTATCCACCGAATCAATCATTTTTATAGGCAAAAACAAAAATAGATTTTGTCAGTCAAGTCCATAACCACCCATACAACATCATTCCCCTTCTTTCCCCTAGGTAATCTTGTCACAAAATCCATATAAATATCCTCCCATTTCCATTCTGGAACCGATAATAACTATAAATCCCCTACAGGTCTCTGGTGTTCTATCTTACTTGTTGACAAATCCCACAGTTTGACACAAATTATGCTATTTCCCTCTTCATATTTGGCCACCAATAGTATTCCTTTGAATCTCTATACATCTTCGTATTTCCAGGATGAGTAGCGAATCAGGATTCATGAGCTTCTCTTCATACTTCATCCTTCAAAGTCTTATGATCAGGTAAATAAATTCGCCTACCCATAGTTAGCCCACCGGATAACATTTGGAATGCTTTCTCTATATCCTGGTTTACACTCTCCTTGATATCCTATCTCAAAGCATAGATCGGATCTTTAACTGAGTTAATAGTGATCCCTCAGACCCTACACTTAATCGCAAGCCTTATTTCTTCAATTCCACTATACTTCCCTGTTCCTAAATCTTCATATCATTCATCACTATTTTTCCCTTCCTAATCAATGCATCGGCTACTACATTAGCCTTACTAGGATGGTAGTCAATTACACGATCGTAATCTTTTATTAACTCTACCCATCTTCTTTGTCACATATTCAACTCCTTTTGTGACATCAAATACTTCAAACTTTTATGGTTTGTAAAGATTTAAACCTGTGACCCAAACAATAATGTCTCCATACTCTTAAGGCAAACCCCACTGCTGCAAGTTCTAGGCCATGAATTGGGTAATTCACTTCATACGACTTTAGTTGTCTTGATGCATAAGAAATCACACGCCCGGGTTGTATCAACACCCATCCTAGACCCCTTTTTGAGGTATCACTATATACCATAAACCCTTTTGTCCCTGATGGAAGGGCCAGCGCAGGAGCAGAAATGAGTCTTTCCTTCAGTTCTCGAAAGCTCGCTTCACACTCTCCCGACCGAACAAACCTGACTTCTTTGCGGGTCAGCTTAGTCAAAGGTGATGTTATGGTGGAGAACCCCTCAATAAACCTCCTATAATACCTAGCAAGACCTAAGAACTCTGGATTTCTGTCATGTTGGTAGGCCTTTCCCATTTCAACATGGCCTCTACCTTTCTTGGATCCACAATACCTTCTACGGATATTACATGACCTAAAAAAAATACTTCTTTGAGCTATAACTCACGCTTATCCAGCTTTGCATATAATTCATTCTCCCTTACAGTTTGTAGCACAACCCTTAGATGTTGTTCATACTCCAAGTAAGAGCTTGAATACACCAAGACATTGTCAATAAATACCCCCGCATATTGGTCGAGGTAAGGCCGAAACACCCGATTCATCAAGTCCATAAGCATGGCAGAAGCATTAGTTAACCCGAAAGGCTGATCTAAAAACTCGTAATGTCCATAATGGGTTCGGAATGCAATCATTTATCTGTCTTGTTCCTTGATTCTCAACTGGCGATATCCAGATCTTAACTCTATCTTATAGAACACCTTAACACCCTTCAACTGGTCAAACAAATTATCTATTCATGGGAATGGATACTTATTCTTCACCATCACTTATTCAATTGATGAAAATCAATGCACAATCAAAATGTGCCACCCCTTCTTTTTTTTTTACAAACAATACCGAAGCTCCCCAGGGTGAGTTACTAGGCCGAATGAAGCCTTTATCTAACCATTTTGAAGCTGGACCTTCAGTTCAGCCAATTCCATAGGTGTCATCCTATAGAATAGTTTCCATGGACACTTTAATTTCTCTAACCGGAGGTAATCCAGGCAACTCCTCTGGGAATACATCTCGAAACTCCCTCACAACGGGAATACTAGCCAAATCTAGACTACCCTTTCCAGCTCCCTTACAAGGGCTAACCAAGCAGAACAACCCTTCATCAATAACTTTCTAGCCACCAAGACTGAGATTACACAACTTGGAATATCTTTTTGTTCCCCTTTAACCACTACTCTTTTATCACTTATTCCCTGGATTGTCACTGTCTTGGTGAAACAATCCATTTATGCCTTATGTTTACTTAGCCAAGCCATGCCAAGATTCAAGTAAAAATCATATAACTCAAACGAAAAAAAATATCTACCCTCAATCCTGACCCTTCAATATATAGTTTTACCCCTCTATAAGAACTATCAAATCTCTGGCACCTACATCTGATTTATAACTCTTTCCATTTTTCTTTTCTTTTCAGTCAAAGCCCAGCAACCTCAACATCCTCTTTACCATGGTAAGTCATACAACCTATCCCTCTCATACACCTCACCTATTGCACTATGGTGACTACTCCCCTTGATCTAGGAGCTGTACTGGAGGCTCTCGCTGCCATTCCTGCTGCTACAGCTCCCACTATATGATCCATAGAAGCAGGATCCTTAAATGGGTTTGACCCGTCTACCGGTGCCACTGATAGGGGTATATTATCTCCCCCCCCCCCATATATCTGATGTATCGGGCATTGTTACCCCAGCCTGACGGGACAACTAATCATCTCGAAGTCCCACTGACTCGCCTCCTTCAGAGTATACTGATGTTGCAGGTACATGAGAGCAAGTGTCTGTCAAGGGATCCCAATCTGGATCACTTTCATAACGAAGACTCTGATCACTTCCTCGAACTAGGAATGGATCAGTCTTGGCTACTTGCCTTGTTCTCACTATTCTGAACCACATATTCAAAACCTTCTAATCATTCCTATCCCTGAAATAGCAACCTGAGCTCTGATACCAAATGTAACGGCCCGGCCCAACATGCTGAATATTATCCGCTTTGGGCCTTACCGCCCTCACGGTTTTGTTCCTGGTGACGCGAGCCCACTACTGAGCCTGACGCCCCAAAACGCGTTCAACATGTTAGCAACCAGCTCCACTAATAAGGCCCCGGCTCTGGACGCTCGCTTCTGATGTGGGATCTCACAATCCCCCCACCTTAAGACGAGCCGTCCTCGGCTCTGATACCAAATGTAACATCCCCCATTTCTGGGATAAGACCACAATCTCGTGTCAATAGAAAAACTGAGTAGTTAAATTTTTTTTTTATATATATATATATATATACATATTCACGGTCTTCGTGTTAACATCTACCGGAAATTTCAACGGAGTCCCCCCTATACCGGAAGGTCCCAATTTACCAACCTGTAACCTGTTTATACTTCTAACAGTTCGCATCTCATAACTTAATTTCCGACCCAATCAACCTGGGTTTCAATTCCACAATTATACTCACATCTATCAACCATAATATTTATGATATGCATGATATAACAAAAATATCATTATGGATGGATAATTTAAATAAATATAAATTCATAGACATGAAATATGGTTATATAAACTACAACGTTAAATTCATCCAATCAAGTTTAAACATTTATTATACAAATTAAGTTATACAACCATTTTCATGTTTACAAAATACAAGGGTATACTTCCTAGAACCTAGACTTCAAAAAGGGAACATAAGCTAGGATCTACTCCTGTCGTGCATACGAAGATCCTGAAACAAAATACATATTATTGCAAGGTGAATATTTCCATAAATATAACAATATGAATATCTAATAATTTCAACAGGGCAACATGCATTCATATTTCATTTACTTCTCCCTTCTAGTTTTTTTTTTATTTAAAATCTCTTCCTTATTCAACTATTAATAATCGTTCCCTCTGCCACTATCAACCTTCATTCCAGACATCAACGTGATTACTTTTGCTTATCACATTACCGATACCAATTTCACTGGTATCGTCATCACCACCCCATAGGAGTCGATATAAGGCGATCCCTTTTACCCGGAATCCTAACATACACTAAATGTATGCTGGCCATTCCATGGTGATCCCCTTACCCGGGATCCTAACATACACTAAATGTATGTTAGTCCATTCATGACGATCCCCTTACCCGGGATCCTAACATACACTAAATGTATGCTAGCCAATACAGGGTGATCCCCTTACCCGGGATCCTAACATACACTAAATGATGTTAGTCCATTCGTGACGATCCCCTTACTCGGGATCCTAACATACACTAAATGTATGCTAGCCAATACATGGTGATCCCCTTACCCGGGATCCTAACATACACTTAATGTATGCTAGTTTATGCCTCAAATCACACTTCTCATTTTTCCTTTTTCAGTGATAATTTCATCACTTGGCAATTCACATAACAACTTTTCACCTTGAATACACATACATTCAGTAATTCACATTTCACATCAAAATATATTAAATCCTGGAATTTAACTAGGAAGCATAGGTGTGAATCACCTACCTGCAATAGAAGCTCTACTCGTGCTCCCCTGCTGCTGCTGTTGCACCACCTCTGTGGTCCCTCCTGCAAATCACAGGTTTATCTCATAAATTTTCCTCACTCAAGGATATGTTTTATAATAACCATATCAACAACCAATAAGTCTTTCTTTCAGTAATTTCTTAGTACTTTATGTTTTTCTCATTTCACTCGTTATTAGTGTCGTTCTTTGTCCAATCCTAGTTATCATTCCTTTCTTTATATTTGGACTTTCACTGTCCAACTGTTACTGCTTCATCTTTGAACTGTTACTGTCTGACCTCTCCTCAGATTTTTAACTATATCTGGAGTTATAGAACTCCGATTCAAGTGCAATTTGTGGCGTTGGAAAGCTAAGACATGAGGCTACAAGTTCTTTGTTTTGGGAAGAACCCAGTTCTGCCTCTAAGGTAGTCAAAATCGCTCATTAAGAGACGCTTGGACTGTTACTGTCCAACTGTTACTGTCCATTTTTGAACTGTTACTGTCTGACCTCTCCTCAGATTTTTAACTATATCTGGAGTTATAGAACTCCGATTCAAGTGCAATTTGTGGTGTTGGAAAGGTAAGACATGAGGCTACAAGTTCTATGTTTTGGGAAGAACCCAGTTCTGCCTCTAAGATAGTCAAAATCGCTCATTAACAGACGCTTGGACTGTTACTGTCCAACTGTTACTGTCCATTTTTGAACTGTTACTGTCTGACCTCTCCTCAGATTTTTAACTATATCTGGAGTTATAGAACTCCGATTCAAGTGAAATTTGTGGCGTTGGAAAGGTAAGACATGAGGCTACAAGTTCTATGTTTTGGGAAGAACCCAGTTCTGCCTCTAAGGTAGTCAAAATCGCTCATTAATAGACGCTTGGACTGTTACTGTCCAACTGTTACTGTCCATTTTTGAACTGTTACTGTCTGACCTCTCCTCAGATTTTTAACTATATCTAGAGTTATAGAACTCTGATTCAAGTGAAATTTGTGGCGTTGGAAGGTAAGATATGAGGCTACAAGTTCTATGTTTTGGGAAGAACCCAGTTCTGCCTCTAAGATAGTCAAAATCGCTCATTAACAAACGCTTGGACTGTTACTGTCCAATTGTTACTGTCTCATTTTTGAACTGTTACTGTCTAGACATTGAACTATTACTGTCTTGAACTGTTACTGTCAAGATATTGAACTGTTACTGTCTCATTTTTGAACTGTTACTGTCTAGACATTGAACTGTTACTGTCCGACCTTTCCTCAGATTTTTAACTATATCTAGAGTTATAGAACTCCGTTGCAAGCAAGATTGGTCTCATTGGAAAACTAAGACATGGGGCTACAAGTCCCCTGAGGAAGGAGAACCCAGTTCTGCCTCTAAGATAGTCATAATTGCTCATCAAAAAATCAGACTTACTGCTCTACAGGGTCTGTCATGACCCAGTCTCGGTTGATAACCCATAACTGGAGTTCTACAGCTCTAAATTGAGCAAGACCAATTTCCTTAGTTAGCTTACATCCAAAACTATAATTTCTATGAAGGACACTGGCTCTCCCTCATCCTCCTATCCGAAATCTTACTGAAAGTCAGGAGACGAGTCTGTCCAGATTCGTCACCCCCCCTTCCCTTCACACATAAATTTCCCAAACTATATTTTCTGGGTAAATTATCATGGTTTCACGTCCCCAATCACATACCACACATGAATTAACTTAATTTTTACAACAAATACTTTTCCCCCAAATTTAAGTCTAAGAATCCTAATCTATAATTCACATCAAGGCATCAATTCCTTATCGAATTTAAAATGACTTATAAGATCATGTTTAGAACACCTTACCCGGTACGAATTAAGGTTTTGATCTTCAACCAGTTGAAGATTTTCAACTTCCTCCTTTCTTATCTAATGATAGCCAGCCCTCCATCTTCTCTTCTTGTTCAATTTCCTTGTCAATCACTTGCCCACCAGTGTTTATTCCATCTATAAACCCTTAATCTTGGATGGGTTCTTGAAATTTTGGTGTTTCTCTCTTGATTTGTAGAAATAGATACCAAAACTCCCTCTCTTCTTTCTTCCCGATAGTTGCAGATCTATTTTTGGTAAGAAGAGTAGTATTTATGCTCTACAATTATTCTTATTTGCATTTAGACCCCTTTTCTTTAAATGTATTCGTTTTGCCCCCACTTCTTTTTAGTTTATCTTATTTTCTTTAATTTAATCCAACCCTCAACATTTTCGGGTTGATTTATATTGTCTCGAAATATTTTGTCCATAAACTTATATCCAAAAATTTCTAAATTCTCGTTTTTATTTAACCATATGCATGAATTTCTTCACTTTTATTTCTCATGTAGTTAGTTTGCAATCTAAGCAACCTTTATTTTTCCCCGGGGTTTACATTCTCCCCTCCTAATAGAAATTTCTCCTCGAAATTTAAGTTACGTACCTATGTTGAAGAATAAATGCGGGAACTTTTGCTTCATTTCAAATTCTTTTCCCATATTTCTTCTTCTATTCAAGGTTTCTCCACAAGACTCACACCAGAGAAACTCTCTTATTCCTTAACACCCTCACATCTCGATCCAAGATCTTGACAGGCTTAGCTTCCATGGTTAAATTCCTTTAATCTTCATAGAACGTGTGGTAATACCCGTGAGGGGTCTATCTTGGCCTTTCGCAGCAATGACACATGGAACACATTGTGAATCTTATCCAAATATGCAGGCAACTCTCACGATAGGCAACTTGTTCGATTCTTTCCTTAATCTCGAAAGGGCCAATATATATCTCGGAGCTAATTTCCCTTTTTCTCCAAATCGAATGATGCCTTTCCAAGGCGCCACCTTCAAAAATACCTTATCCCCCACTTGGAATTCTAAAGGCCTTTTTCGGTTATCTGCATAACCCCCCACCCTTTTTTTTTTTTTAGGCTTCCTTCATCCTCTTTCTGATCACCCTCACCTTGTTAGTGGTCAGTTGTACCATTTCAGGTCCCCAAAGCTTCCTTTTTCCTACTTCCTCCCAACAAATTGGGTACGACATATCCTCCCATACAATGCTTCATATGAAGCCATAACAATAGTAGCTTGATGACTATATATATATAAGTAAACTCCACCAATGGCAGGAGATCTTCCCAGTTCCCTCCGAATTCCAGCACACAGGACCCCAGAGGATCTTCAAGAGTTTGAATAGTCCTTCCAGATTGACCATCCATCTGAGGATGAGATGTTGTGCTTAGATTCAACTTTTTCCCCAATGCTCGTTGTAAATTAGGCCATAATCTCGACGTGAACCTTGGATCCTGCTCCGGCATAATCGACACTGGCACTCCATGAAGTCTGATTACTTCATTTACATATAATTTTTGCTAGCTTATCCACCGAATCAATCATTTTTATAGGCAAAAACAAAAATAGATTTTGTCAGTCAGTCCATAACCACCCATACAACATCATTCCCTTTCTTTCCCCTAGGTAATCTTGTCACAAAATCCATATAAATATCCTCCCATTTCCATTCTGGAACCGATAATAACTATAAATCCCCTACAGGTCTCTGGTGTTCTATCTTACTTGTTGACAAATCCCACAGTTTGACACAAATTATGCTATTTCCCTCTTCATATTTGGCCACCAATAGTATTCCTTTGAATCTCTATACATCTTCGTATTTCCAGGATGAGTAGCGAATCAGGATTCATGAGCTTCTCTTCATACTTCATCCTTCAAAGTCTTATGATCAGGTAAATAAATTCGCCTACCCATAGTTAGCCCACCGGATAACATTTGGAATGCTTTCTCTATATCCTGGTTTACACTCTCCTTGATATCCTATCTCAAAGCATAGATCGGATCTTTAACTGAGTTAATAGTGATCCCTCAGACCCTACACTTAATCGCAAGCCTTATTTCTTCAATTCCACTATACTTCCCTGTTCCTAAATCTTCATATCATTCATCACTATTTTTCCCTTCCTAATCAATGCATCGGCTACTACATTAGCCTTACTAGGATGGTAGTCAATTACACGATCGTAATCTTTTATTAACTCTACCCATCTTCTTTGTCACATATTCAACTCCTTTTGTGACATCAAATACTTCAAACTTTTATGGTTTGTAAAGATTTAAACCTGTGACCCAAACAATAATGTCTCCATACTCTTAAGGCAAACCCCACTGCTGCAAGTTCTAGGCCATGAATTGGGTAATTCACTTCATACGACTTTAGTTGTCTTGATGCATAAGAAATCACACGCCCGGGTTGTATCAACACCCATCCTAGACCCCTTTTTGAGGTATCACTATATACCATAAACCCTTTTGTCCCTGATGGAAGGGCCAGCGCAGGAGCAGAAATGAGTCTTTCCTTCAGTTCTCGAAAGCTCGCTTCACACTCTCCCGACCGAACAAACCTGACTTCTTTGCGGGTCAGCTTAGTCAAAGGTGATGTTATGGTGGAGAACCCCTCAATAAACCTCCTATAATACCTAGCAAGACCTAAGAACTCTGGATTTCTGTCATGTTGGTAGGCCTTTCCCATTTCAACATGGCCTCTACCTTTCTTGGATCCACAATACCTTCTACGGATATTACATGACCTAAAAAAATACTTCTTTGAGCTATAACTCACGCTTATCCAGCTTTGCATATAATTCATTCTCCCTTACAGTTTGTAGCACAACCCTTAGATGTTGTTCATACTCCAAGTAAGAGCTTGAATACACCAAGACATTGTCAATAAATACCCCCGCATATTGGTCGAGGTAAGGCCGAAACACCCGATTCATCAAGTCCATAAGCATGGCAGAAGCATTAGTTAACCCGAAAGGCTGATCTAAAAACTCGTAATGTCCATAATGGGTTCGGAATGCAATCATTTATCTGTCTTGTTCCTTGATTCTCAACTGGCGATATCCAGATCTTAACTCTATCTTATAGAACACCTTAACACCCTTCAACTGGTCAAACAAATTATCTATTCATGGGAATGGATACTTATTCTTCACCATCACTTATTCAATTGATGAAAATCAATGCACAATCAAAATGTGCCACCCCTTCTTTTTTTTTTACAAACAATACCGAAGCTCCCCAGGGTGAGTTACTAGGCCGAATGAAGCCTTTATCTAACCATTTTGAAGCTGGACCTTCAGTTCAGCCAATTCCATAGGTGTCATCCTATAGAATAGTTTCCATGGACACTTTAATTTCTCTAACCGGAGGTAATCCAGGCAACTCCTCTGGGAATACATCTCGAAACTCCCTCACAACGGGAATACTAGCCAAATCTAGACTACCCTTTCCAGCTCCCTTACAAGGGCTAACCAAGCAGAACAACCCTTCATCAATAACTTTCTAGCCACCAAGACTGAGATTACACAACTTGGAATATCTTTTTGTTCCCCTTTAACCACTACTCTTTTATCCCTTATTCCTTGGATTATCACTGTCTTGGTGAAACAATCCATTTATGCCTTATGTTTACTTAGCCAAGCCATGCCAAGATTCAAGTAAAATCATATAACTCAAACGAAAAAAAATATCTACCCTCAATCCTGACCCTTCAATATATAGTTTTACCCCTCTATAAGAACTATCAAATCTCTGGCACCTACATCTGATTTATAACTCTTTCCCTTTTTCTTTTTTTTCTTTTCAGCCAAAGCCCAGCAACCTCAACATCCTCTTTACCATGGTAAGTCATACAACCTATCCCTCTCATACACCTCACCTATTGCACTATGGTGACTACTCCCCTTGATCTAGGAGCTGTACTGGAGGCTCTCGCTGCCATTCCTGCTGCTACAGCTCCCACTATATGATCCATAGAAGCAGGATCCTTAAATGGGTTTGACCCGTCTACCGGTGCCACTGATAGGGGTTATATTATCTCCCCCCCCCCCCATATATCTGATGTATCGGGCATTGTTACCCCAGCCTGACGGGACAACTAATCATCTCGAAGTCCCACTGACTCGCCTCCTTCAGAGTATACTGATGTTGCAGGTACATGAGAGCAAGTGTCTGTCAAGGGATCCCAATCTGGATCACTTTCATAACGAAGACTCTGATCACTTCCTCGAACTAGGAATGG
The DNA here is from genome assembly GCA_007827005.2 of Populus simonii. Classification (NCBI taxonomy): domain Eukaryota; kingdom Viridiplantae; phylum Streptophyta; class Magnoliopsida; order Malpighiales; family Salicaceae; genus Populus; species Populus simonii. The sequence goes on from CM017471.2 coordinate 230,086, forward strand.
ATCAGTCTTGGCTACTTGCCTTGTTCTCACTATTCTGAACCACATATTCAAAACCTTCTAATCATTCCTATCCCCGAAATAGCAACCTGAGCTCTGATACCAAATGTAACGGCCCGGCCCAACATGCTGAATATTATCCGCTTTGGGCCTTACCGCCCTCACGGTTTTGTTCCTGGTGACGCGAGCCCACTACTGAGCCTGACGCCCCAAAACGCGTTCAACATGTTAGCAACCAGCTCCACTAATAAGGCCCCGGCTCTGGACGCTCGCTTCTGATGTGGGATCTCACAATCCCCCCACCTTAAGACGAGCCGTCCTCGGCTCTGATACCAAATGTAACATCCCCCATTTCTGGGATAAGACCACAATCTCGTGTCCATAGAAAAACTGAATAGTTAAATTTTTTTTTTATATATATATATACATATTCACGGTCTTCGTGTTAACATCTACCGGAAATTTCAACGGAGTCCCCCCTATACCGGAAGGTCCCAATTTACCAACCTGTAACCTGTTTATACTTCTAACAGTTCGCATCTCATAACTTAATTTCGACCCAATCAACCTGGGTTTCAATTCCACAATTATACTCACACCTATCAACCATAATATTTATGATATGCATGATATAACAAAAATATCATTATGGATGGATAATTTAAATAAATATAAATTCATAGACATGAAATATGGTTATATAAACTACAACGTTAAATTCATTCAATCAAGTTTAAACATTTATTATACAAATTAAGTTATACAACCATTTTCATGTTTACAAAATACAAGGGTATACTCCCTAGAACCTAGACTTCAAAAAGGGAACATAAGCTAGGATCTACTCCTGTCGTGCATACGATGATCCTGAAACAAAATACATATTATTGCAAGGTGAATATTTCCATAAATATAACAATATGAATATCTAATAATTTCAACAGGGCAACATGCATTCATATTTCATTTACTTCTCCCTTCTAGTTTTTTTTAATTTAAAATCTCTTCCTTATTCAACTATTAATAATCGTTCCCTCTGCCACTATCAACCTTCATTCCAGACATCAACGTGATTACTTTTGCTTATCACATTACCGATACCAATTTCACTGGTATCGTCATCACCACCCCATAGGAGTCGATATAAGGCGATCCCTTTTACTCGGAATCCTAACATACACTAAATGTATGCTGGCCATTCCATGGTGATCCCCTTACCCGGGATCCTAACATACACTAAATGTATGTTAGTCCATTCGTGACGATCCCCTTACCCGGGATCCTAACATACACTAAATGTATGCTAGCCAATACAGGGTGATCCCCTTACCCGGGATCCTAACATACACTAAATGATGTTAGTCCATTCGTGACGATCCCCTTACCCGGGATCCTAACATACACTAAATGTATGCTAGCCAATACATGGTGATCCCCTTACCCGGGATCCTAACATACACTTAATGTATGCTAGTTTATGCCTCAAATCACACTTCTCATTTTTCCTTTTTCAGTGATAATTTCATCACTTGGCAATTCACATAACAACTTTTCACCTTGAATACACATACATTCAGTAATTCACATTTCACATCAAAATATATTAAATCCTGGAATTTAACTAGGAAGCATAGGTGTGAATCACCTACCTGCAATAGAAGCTCTACTCGTGTTCCCCTGCTGCTGCTGTTGCACCACCTCTGTGGTCCCTCCTGCAAATCACAGGTTTATCTCATAAATTTTCCTCACTCAAGGATATGTTTTATAATAACCATATCAACAACCAATAAGTCTTTCTTTCAGTAATTTCTTAGTACTTTATGTTTTTCTCATTTCACTCGTTATTAGTGTCGTTCTTTGTCCAATCCTAGTTATCATTCCTTTCTTTATATTTGGACTTTCACTGTCCAACTGTTACTGCTTCATCTTTGAACTGTTACTGTCTGACCTCTCCTCAGATTTTTAACTATATCTGGAGTTATAGAACTCTGATTCAAGCAAAATTTGTGGCGTTGGAAAGCTAAGACATGAGGCTACAAGTTCTATGTTTTGGGAAGAACCCAGTTCTGCCTCTAAGGTAGTCACAATCGCTCATTAAGAGACGCTTGGACTGTTACTGTCCAACTGTTACTGTCCATTTTTGAACTGTTACTGTCTGACCTCTCCTCAGATTTTTAACTATATCTGGAGTTATAGAACTCCGATTCAAGTGCAATTTGTGGCGTTAGAAAGGTAAGACATGAGGCTACAAGTTCTATGTTTTGGGAAGAACCCAGTTCTGCCTCTAAGGTAGTCAAAATCGCTCATTAATAGACGCTTGGACTGTTACTGTCCAACTATTACTGTCCATTTTTGAACTGTTACTGTCTGACCTCTCCTCAGATTTTTAACTATATCTGGAGTTATAGAACTCCGATTCAAGTGAAATTTGTGGCGTTGGAAAGGTAAGACATGAGGCTACAAGTTCTATGTTTTGGGAAGAACCCAGTTCTGCCTCTAAGATAGTCAAAATCGCTCATTAACAAACGCTTGGACTGTTACTGTCCAATTGTTACTGTCTCATTTTTGAACTGTTACTGTCTAGACATTGAACTATTATTGTCTTGAACTGTTACTGTCAAGATATTGAACTGTTACTGTCTCATTTTTGAACTGTTACTGTCTAGACATTGAACTGTTACTGTCCGACCTTTCCTCAGATTTTTAACTATATCTAGAGTTATAGAACTCCGTTGCAAGCAAGATTGGTCTCGTTGGAAAACTAAGACATGGGGCTACAAGTCCCCTGAGGAAGGAGAACCCAGTTCTGCCTCTAAGATAGTCATAATTGCTCATCAAAAAATCAGACTTACTGCTCTACAGGGTCTGTCATGACCCAGTCTCGGTTGATAACCCATAACTGGAGTTCTATAGCTCTAAATTGAGCAAGACCAATTTCCTTAGTTAGCTTACATCCAAAACTATAATTTCTATGAAGGACACTGGTTCTCCCTCATCCTCCTATCCGAAATCTTACTGAAAGTCAGGAGACGAGTCTGTCCAGAGTCGTCACCCCCCCCCTTCCCTTCACACATAAATTTCCCAAACTATATTTTCTGGGTAAATTATCATGGTTTCACGTCCCCAATCACATACCACACATGAATTAACTTAATTTTTACAACAAATACTTTTCCCCCAAATTTAAGTCTAAGAATCCTAATCTATAATTCACATCAAGGCATCAATTCCTTATCGAATTTAAAATGACTTATAAGATCATGTTTAGAACACCTTACCCGGTACGAATTAAGGTTTTGATCTTCAACCAGTTGAAGATTTTCAACTTCCTCCTTTCTTATCTAATGATAGCCAGCCCTCCATCTTCTCTTCTCGTTCAATTTCCTTGTCAATCACTTGCCCACCAGTGTTTATTCCATCTATAAACCCTTAATCTTGGATGGGTTCTTGAAATTTTGGTGTTTCTCTCTTGATTTGTAGAAATAGATACCAAAACTCCCTCTCTTCTTTCTTCCTGATAGTTGCAGATCTATTTTTGGTAAGAAGAGTAGTATTTATGCTCTACAATTATTCTTATTTGCATTTAGACCCCTTTTCTTTAAATGTATTCGTTTTGCCCCCACTTCTTTTTAGTTTATCTTATTTTCTTTAATTTAATCCAACCCTCAACATTTTCGGGTTGATTTATATTGTCTCGAAATATTTTGTCCATAAACTTATATCCAAAAATTTCTAAATTCTCGTTTTTATTTAACCATATGCATGAATTTCTTCACTTTTATTTCTCATGTAGTTAGTTTGCAATCTAAGCAACCTTTATAGGGGGGACTCCATGTCATCCAAACATCTCAACAAAGTTCCGTCAGATGATTTCTTATACAAAGTTTCCCCATCAAGATAGATATCCATTGCCAACCTCCTCAAAGTCTTCTTATCGATTTTGGATGCCCCCATGGGATATGTCTGGTTTTTTGGATGAAATTCTTGATATCATAGTACCAAGGGTTTCCATCTATTTCTCTCTCAACTGAGCAACAATGAGCTGGGTTATTTTTGATATTAGTGTGTACCGACTGTACCTTGTGCCCAAAGTCTATTCTAGCCATAGAAGCTAACGTGACCAAAGCGTCAGCAAAATGGTTTCCTTCCCTTCCTAGATGGGTGAACTTTATTTCCTCAAATTCTCTAGCCAATTTAGATAGTTATTCTTGGTATGGTCTCAACTTCTCATCCTTGATTTGCCATTTTCCTTTCACTTGGCATATAGCCAAAATCGAGTCTCCATACATATCTATCTTTCTAATATTCAAATCCAATGCCACCTCTAAAATGAGAATGCAAGCTTCATACTCCTATGTTGTTTTGCACCCAAACTGCAACTTAACTAAAATTGAACACTACTTTTTATTAGGAGAGATTATCATTGCATCAGCTCTATTACCACATACGTTTACAACACCATCAAAGTACATAGTCCACCAATCTAATTTTCCTTCCTCAACTGAAAACACATCTTCATCAGGAGGTACTGCTTGATTTTCTCGAAAGCTTCTTCACACTCTTATTCCAAATTCCGAGATTCTTCTTCCTTAACAATCAAAGATTGGGTCACAAGTTATGGTTAATTGGGATATAAACCGAGCAATGTAATTCAACCTTTCTTACATCCTTCTCATCCTTGGGAGTTGGCATAGATTGAATAGCCTTTACTTAACCAAGGTCCACTTCTATCCTTTTATCACTCATCATAAATCCCAACAACTTCCTAGATTTCACCTCGAATGAACACCTTGCATGGTTAAGCCTCAACTTGTACTTCCTTGGGCTTTCAAACAATTCCTTCAATATTTGGACATGATTCTCTCCCTCTCTAGATTTAGCAATCATGTCATCCATGTATACTTCAATCTCTTTGTGCATCATGTCGTGAAATAGAGTTACCGTGGCCCTTTGGTAGGTGGCCCAACATTCTTCAACCCAAATGGCATGACCTTGTAACAAAAGGTTCCCCGTGGTGTTGTCTTTTTATCCTTTTAGGCCATTTTTATCTGATTGTAGCCCGGAAATCCATCGATAAAGAAATATGTGGAGCTATGTGCTGCATTGAACTAACATATCTATGTGGTAGACAAACTTTGATTTTATCTTCCTTTTTGGGTAATACCACTATGTTAGACACCCATTGTGGATATTTGACTACTTCTAGAAAACCGGTGTTCCACGGCTTTTCAATTTCTACCTTTATTTTTACTTAACCGATTTGCATCCTTCTACTAGTGGTACCCTATACAAACCAGGCATATCCTTGTAGGACCAGACAAAAACATCAATCAACTCTTCTCTTTCTTTAGGAGTGATCATAGTCCCTATCTTCGATTTTTCTCTTATTTTTTCATTGCTCGCATCTATGGTTTCAAGTTCCTCTCTGGCGGGTTTCCAAGCTTGTTCGTGTTGTTCTTATTAATTTTTTATGACTCCCCTAATGTCATTTTCCTCTCATTCTTCCTCTGCTACAACTAATATGTGTTCTTTAAAGTCCAGCCATTCATTCTCAATGTAAAGTGTAGATGTTATTATGGAAGATCCACTTTGAAAACGGAAAGTGATGTGTAAAAACACCAAGATGAACTTTTGGAAATGCATGATCTCATTAAAGGGAAAAAGTTGTCTCAAAACATTTGCACGAGAAAACCGATTAGGTGCGCAACATCATTCCAAACTCCTTCAATCTCTTTTTGGTACTGAGCTTTTGGGTGTGACCTTTCTTTATTTTCCATCCTTTTCCTTATTCAAGTGTTGTGGATTCTAGAAGGGGGACCTATGTTTCTAGGTCTGCATATGCGTGTATAGATGTATAAGAAAATGCATGATATAATGCATAATTGTGATAAGAATGCATTTGTATATTGCGTATGGATGCAGCCTTTTTGTGAACGAATAATAGCCACCACCTTATAAACATAGGTTCTCTTGTCACATTGCTAGGAGTACTGCCTTTCAAGTCGTTTGCTTGAATCATATTCACCAAGAGACAGATTTTGCATAAGAAGATGGGTTAACGCCCTTTTCATTAATGCTTGATAAGTTTATTACATCTAGAAATAAAAAGGAAATACAACATATTAATCCCTTTCCTCCACAAACTCTCTAGCCAAAGGTAAAAAGGCAAAGTCGCGGTTCTCAATCTTCCATAGAAAGGCATCGGTTTCAGCTAGGCTTCGGCGATAACGAATGATGTCTCCTCCCATATTTCGTGCATTGATTCTAATAATCCGAGCATGTGCAACAGCTTTGTCCATTTGCTCATCTGTCTTGGTCATCTTTTCTATGAGCAACATTGGTTCTGTTCAAAGCAGCGTTGTTGGCTTCAATTTGATCCTTGTGTTTTTTCATTGTCGCTAGCTTCTCGTCCAAATACTTCACCTTTTCACGTTCCTTGTCAAGTTTTATCCTCATAACTTTTATCTCATTCTTCTTAACCGCTAACTATGCTTCAACACCCTCAAAACCTTTCCTTTTACTTTCTTCTTTTGCAACCCCCGTCGAATGGCTTTCCAACTCCATATATTTCTTGTTCAAATCCTCATACTTCCCAATCCTATCCATTAGCTCGAACTGAACTTGTGCAAATTTTTCTTGGTAATATTCTGCACTTCCTTGGCAATCGTTAAAGTCAATCTCCATTGCTTCAAGTTCAGAGCAACTTTGCATCCAATCCAAACTTATCCCTCCTAGCTCCTTCTCACTCCTTTCCCTAGCAATCTTCTCCTCACCCAGCTTTAACTCAAGCTTTGTTATTCGCGCATCTCTAGATTGTATTTGCTCATCTAGAAATGCTCTCCTTTTATCTCCTTTTAACATCATTTCTTCCAACATTGCCTTGTCTTTTCTGCTTTTGCCCAACTCTGTCCGAAGCTTTTCCACTTGTCTTCTCAACTCCTCTTCATTGTTGACCCTTTTCCTCTTAATAGGCTCTTCTATAGTTTAGGGAGATTTGACTCCTACACAAGGTATGGATGAAATGGCTAAATCTCTCCATCTTGCATATCCTTCACTTGCACTTGGATCCCTCAAACCTTATATCTCAACCAAAACCAGATGCTTCCAATCTTGTTTGATGATCTTCAAAACTTCTTGTGCAATGGGATCTTTGAACAAACCAAAGAATTGAGCAATTCCCATAGTCCTCGGAACAAACTGCATGCCCCCAAGTTGCCTTACCACCAGGGCAGGAGCATAACTCACATAGCCTGTAATCCCCACCAATGGCACCCAACGTCTTTGCCCACAACTCATTAGGACATTCACTGTCGTGACCCATGGAGCCCTCCACTTGAAATCACTACTAGGTAAACCTTCTAGTTTGTCTACCCAGCCTTGGTTATAGCACCAAAAATTATTGAAGACAGGCTTTTTTTGTTTCGATATGGCTAACCATCCAGATATATAACAATTGTGTGCAACATCTCATTGCTCCTTTTCCGGTCCTCCTACAATGATTAAGTGTCAAGATGTTTTCAGCTAAAATAGCAGCCACTAGATTGATTTGTGTATTCTCATACTCTATATAAGCAGCAGCGGCCTCCAAACTCACTACACCCGTCTGCCTTGGGAACAACACAAGGCCAAATATGCCCAAGGCAATCAATCTCTCTTTTTCTGATCTTGACTTCTTTTCCAGTTCAATTTCTAGAAACTTTTCCAAGTTGGAGATTCTGAGCAGTTTTGATAGTTCGGGGATGATCTTGTCAGATCTCAAAGGAAAATAAATCCTATACAGATTGTTTGGAAACTCAGTCAACATCCCATATTCCTCCATAGTGGGACATAGGTCTATGTTTCCAAAAGAAAAAACACCGGTAGTCTGGATCCCAAAAATGAACTAAGGCTCGCACAGCTGGGCTTAACACTTCTACCTTTGCAATTTCCACCAAACATCCGTATTTCCTAAAAAATGCATCCTTATCCACATTCTGACATTGAGTCGTTAACTTGTTTAATTCATTCATAATGCAATTCAGGTTCTTGATTGGTGACAGCTTCTTAGCATCGCTTCTAAGGCAGTCTCCTTCAGTCAATTGTGACAATTTATAATTTTTCCCATATTCTATGATGGAAAATTTAGCAATGGTGGCCATTTCGTTCACAAGTCCTGCAATTCAAGATGCCTTGGGGTTAGACTTGTTTTGATGCAAAAGATATTATGGAGCATACACCCTAAGGATAGGTTCTAGTTTCTTTACGTGAGACATAGGGTAGGTTTACTACTTGGTCTCTAAAAGGGTCTCCTGTTGTCCCAGTGATCGCCCTCGTAAAGGCAATATGGAGGTTCAGCAGATAGTGGGATGGCACGTGTACCAATCACTATCAGTCTAAACACTCAGCAAAGAGTTGGGGTTTACACAAACTTAAACCTTGACTCAAGTCATAAGGCAAGCTGCTAGTCCCCCACTTAACTTAAAGTTTATTGTGTGTGCCCTCAAAAAGATAATAATCATAAAGTGATGCATGACTATACCATGTATGACAGAATGTGAAGATGCACGTTAAAGCTTTTAAACAAAATATCATTCATAGTAAAAAAACAACAACACATAGCATAATAAAAAAAAACAATTACCAAGCTTAGTCCTAGGGTCCCTAGTGGAGTCGCCATCCTGTCACACCCTCGCGGCGATCCTCGATTGATTTTGGGGTCTTTGTTGTTGTTTGTGTAAAGGAGTCGCCACCTAGTATTTTGGTCACTAGGAACCCTTACTGGTCTTTCAGAGATTCGAAGGCAAGGGACTGGTTGCGTAAAGGGAAGGTATTAGCACCCCTAGTACGCCCTAGCTAAGGTAAGCTGCTTGGTGTTTGGTTTGCTTTATAATTGCTATGGTGTTGGTGTTTTCTAATCACATCAGTTTTCCTAGGTTTGATTCAAACTAAATTTATTAAGATAGAAATCATAGGAGATTCCATGTGCTTTAAAAGCTCATTTTTCCCTTAGTATTTCAAGAGTTTGCGACTCGTAAATCACAAGGAGGAGGGACAAAAATCTAAGGAAATTCATGACGCTTTAAAAGAATTTTTTTTGCTTTAGTGTTTCATACTCTCACGGCTCGTAAACCGTGGAGTAAAAAATTAAAATGTCTTCGATTATAATCAAGGCTTCTTTCAAGGATGTGTGATGACTTATTATTCCTGGAAAAATATTTTGGATATTAACTACTTGGGGTTTCTTTATCCAAACATTAACAGCGAATAATAACAAGTTATTCCCAATAATATTTTGGATATTCATCCCTTTGAGATTTCTTTATCCAAACATTAACGGTGAATAATAACAAGTTATTCCTAATAATATTTTGGATATTCATCCCTTTGAGATTTCTTTATCCAAACATTAACGGTGAATAATAAAAGACTTCCCCCAAAAAAATAAGATTTTTGTATTTTTTAGAATATTGGCCAATACCCTTTGGAGTTTTACAAACATGTTGTAAAATCCAGAAATGCAAGAGAAATAATTTTTTATTGTGTTTAAGAAATCCATGTGAAAACACATTTTCAAAACTTCAAATATTTATTTTATATATATATAAAAAAACGTTCAAAACATGTTAGGGTATTGGCCGTATGCATGAAAACATTTTATATATATATATATATATATATATATATGTATGTATGTATGTATATTTGCCATCTTTGCGTTGAAAACCGGGTATTCTAAATGCGAGATTGATATATTTTTTTATAATAAAAAAAAATACAGACCTTAAAATAAATATGCTAGAAAATCATCAATCTCTCTCTTTCTTTTTTTTGGAGAGAAAAAAAAAAGGTGAAACCAGTAGATCCAGCCGGGTCACTTGCCAAAGCAAGTGACTTGGCAAGTGACCGGCTAGACACAAAAAAAAAACTCAGCTACTGTTCAAGTGAATTATAATTCACTTGAACAGTAAACACAAAAGGCATGCACAGTAGCTATGTAATTAAAATGAAAAGTGAAGAGAATGCATGGAAACTTACCTGGCGATGAAACGGGCGAAGGCGATGGCGCTGAGACGACTGGACGCTGCTCATGAAGGAAGATCCGGCCTGCTGCTCTTGCTTATTGCTTCTCAAAGTGGCTGAGGAATTGCAACTGGTGATGACCGTGCCCCTGCTGGTTCTTGCTCCCAGTGCAGAGAAGAAAACACAGCTACTGCTGGCGATGGGGAAGAGATATGGACGACTGGGATCAGCTGCTGGTGCAGAGACGAGACTGGTCGCCATCCTGGATTGCTGCTGCGGCTAGCACCTGCTCCTGGTGATTGAGGGGCTACGAGTCAGCGATGGCTTCCGGAGCTGAAGACGACGCCGCTGTTGAAGCTGGAGACGGTTGCATACTGGTGAGGACTCAGAGAAGAGCTATCTGTTTGGAATGTTAAGCAAAGCTCCTGACGCTGCTTGTGGCTCACGGTTTTGGCTGGTCTTAAGAGAAGTTGTCGGACCGTGGGGGAGAATCTAGTGGTGATGGGGAGAAGCCAAAAAGAAAAGAAGGAGAGGACGAGGCTTTGGTTTTCTTGTTGTTCGGGTGATAGAGGGAAGATGTGTTTCGGTTTTGAGAATGGAGATGGAAAGGGAAGTGTGCGGCTGAAGGTGGGTGGTCGAGAGAGAGTCTGAAAGTTTGTGTTGATGAGCGGCTATGGGCTGTTTTTTAGACTGACGGGAGGGAAAACTTTGCTGGGGGAAGGGGAAGGTGGCGGCTTGTTTTTTTTTTTTTTAAAAGAGAGGAGGGGCTACGACTAAAGAGGAGAAACACGTTTAGGTTTTTTTTATCTGTAGGGTTTTTTTTGTGTTTGGCTCTTTTTTCTGAAAAATTGCCCTCTTACAAATATTTTTCTCCCCCTTGTGTATATGGCTGGATGTTCATTTATATAGAAAATCTTTACATGTTCTATATAAAGAAATATTGCAATAATTATTGCAGAGATTATCTTCTATAACCAGCACCAACAAATCCTATATATATTGTATTTTATATTGCAGTGATTATTTTCCATAACCAGCAAAAATCAAATCATATATCTATGGTATGATTATTTTCCATAACCAGCATGAATCAAATCATATATCTATGGTATTTTATATTGCAATAATTATATTTGATTCAATAATTATCTCCTTGACATATTGCCTCCTTAATATTAACCCTGATGTTCTATGTTATCGCCACATGTAAACCCTTATTTTTTTTATTTTTTTTTTGAAAATTTATAAAAACATGGGTCAAAAATTGGGTAGCAACAATGGTCTTGTCAAGATCAAAATTATTCTTGTCTGGTCTGACTCTATGAGCATTTTTGGATCTTGTAGACTGAACACTACTAGAAAACCGGAGAAAACCAACGGAATTACCTACGGAATATTTCCGTCGGTAATATATACCGACAGAAATATTCCGTCTCAAAATGTGTCGGTATATACCGACCGTTTCGCCGACGGGGTATACAGTTTGTCTGGAAATATGCAACGGCGTGGTGACGTCAGGCAATTTTACCGACGGAATTACAGAGGAATTCAAACTGAGATAGCCGTACAGTGACGTGACACTTTCACCGACGGAATCACCAACGAAAGTAATCCGTCGGTGATTTCGTCCGAAAAGACCATTATATCCCGCCGATCCGCCGACACTCTCTTCCTTTGTTTCTCCTTCTTCTTCTTTCCCATCCCACCTCTCCCCTCCCAAACTGCAGCTCCCCTCCCAAACTGCAGCCAAACACCCATCCCAACTCTCCACTATTCTCAACACGAGCACTCAAGTTTCTTATATCTTGTACGTGGTCATAATATCCATTTCTTGTAGATTTTATCATTTTTTTGTAATTAAATCTATCCTTTTTAGTTTTAATATTTAATTGTGAATTTTATTGTTTTAGTATATGTATTTTGTTAACGTTTGTACTTGTTTAATTGTTATTTGTCAAAGAAACTTGTAGTATGAATGTATAATTTTGTAGTTGTTATAGTTTGTTTTAGATTTTGTCAAATTATATTTGTTTGTAAATTGTTGAAATTTTGTTTGAATTACATCGAATTAAATGTGTCGTTGTGATGAGATAAATAATTAATAGCTTGTTTAACGAGTCTTGTTTAATTGTTATCAATTCTATTTTGAAGTTGTGATTTCTGTAAATTTATATATGTATAAATTTGTATAATGAATATTTAACATAAGTGTTGTTTTAGTTTGTTGGATAATGTCGGGGAAAATCAATATTTTTGTTATGTTTTATAGAGGTTCAATAGAAGTCATGGATGATCGTTCATGGATGTATCGGGACTCACCCCAAGGATTGCGGAGGATGGATTATTGTAACGGTGTCCAGGGTTTTATTAATTTTGCAACATCTATTCCGAGGAATTTTACTGATGGCGGTATTAGGTGTCCATGCAGGAAGTGTAAAAATTTAAAGTTTCTGCATCAAGATGTTGTAACGATGCATCTTCTAACCAAAGGGTTCATGGAAGATTACCTGTGTTGGTATGCTCACGGAGAACTATTTGTTCCTGATGAGAGCATGGAAGAACAGGTGGTTGGGTCAACTTCTAGTGCTAGCAACATGCATGAAGTTGGAAATGAGAACAGTAATCCTTACAGGAATATGATTATGGATGCAATGAGAATGAGTGAAGGTAAAGTCAGGGAATGTCCAATCATAGAAGAAGAACCTAATGCAGATGCAGCAAGGTTTTTTGATCTGTTGAGAGATTCTGACGAACCATTATGGGATGGCTGCACGAACCACAATAAATTATCCGCCGTAGCACAGGTGTTCACCATCAAGTCAGATCACGAGTTGAGTGAGGCTGGTTATGACAAGATTATTGAATGGGCGAGAAGCATTTTACCTGAAGGGAACAGGTTGAAAGAGAACTTCTATGCTGCCAAGTCCATGATGAAACCCCTCGGTTTAGGATACCAAAAAATTGATATATGCCCTAACTTCTGCATGTTATACTACCTTGAAAATGCTGAGATGACCGAGTGCATGACATGCGGGCATTCCCGTTACAAACCCAGAACTGGTAGAGGAAAGACTCTCGTGGCATATAAAAAACTTAGATACTTCCCAATCACATCTAGACTGCAGAGGTTATTCATGTCACCAAGGACTGCTGAGCACATGACATGGCACCAATCACACCATGCGATTAATGGAGTGATGGTTCATCCTTCTGACGGTGAAGCCTGGAAACACTTTAACAGTATGCATCCTCACTTTTCAGCTGAATCAAGAAACGTGCGTCTTGGGTTGTGTACAAACGAATTCAACCCATTCGGGTCATTTGCTGCTCCGTATTCTTGTTGGCCGGTCATACTGATGGTTTATAACTTGCCACCGGGGATGTGTATGAGGCCGGAGTTCATGTTTTTATCTATGGTCATACCAGGTCCGAGCAGTCCGGGGTGAAATATAGATGTTTGTCTTCGTTCGTTGATTGATGAGTTGACGCAGTTGTGGTCCTCTAGAGCTTTGACTTATGACATCTCGAGGAAACAAAATTTTGTTATGAGAGCGGCTTTGATGTGGACTATCAATGATTTCCCAGCTTATGGAATGGTTTCTGGTTGGAGCACGCATGGAAAGCTAGCATGTCCATACTGTATGGAGAACAACAAGGCATTCACGCTAACAAACGGGTAAAGCTTCTTTTTTTGACTATCACCGTCGTTTCTTGCCACATAACCACAGGTACAAAAAGAACAGAAAGGATTTCTTTGTTGGCAGAGTTGATTTGTGATGGGTCACGGGTCGCAAAACCAAGAGCAAGCTTCGTGCTAGAGAAAAACGCACAACTACTAGTCTACAAATGGCTTAAGAGTCTGCGTTTCCCCGATGGACATGCCTCGAACATATCAAGGCTGGTTAATATAGAGGACTGCAGATTGTACGGAATGAAGAGTCATGACTGCCATGTGTTTATGCAAACACTCATCCCATTAGCTTTTCGTGATTTGTTGCCAAAGGGGATATGAGATGCACTAACGGAGATGAGTCATTTCTTCAGAGACATATGCTCCAGCAAGTTGAATGTTGATCACATTGAAAGGCTTGAAAAGAATATCGTCGAGACAATATGCAAACTTGAGATGATATTCCCTCCATCATTTTTTGACTCAATGGAGCATCTACCCGTACATTTACCGTTTGAGGTAAAAGTTGGAGGACCGGTCCAGTACAGATGGATATATCCATTCGAGAGGTTAGATATTATAGTTACTATGACATTTATAATTAAATGTTTTTGTTTTTATTTTTATTTTAATGTTTTTAATTGATAATTTTTTATTAATATATATATATATATGCAGGTACTTGTTCAATCTTAAAAAAAGGTTAAGAACAAGGCGCATGTTGAGGCGTCAATATGTGAGGCGTATATTGTTGAGGAGATCTCAATATTTATCTCATACTATTTCGAACCTCATTTGAGAACGAGGATAAACCGTGTTCCACGGCATGATGATGGTGGTGAAGTGCATTCAAGTGGGAACTTGTCAATATTCTCCAATCCTGGACGACCCACACCTAAAAATGCCGTGAGGGGAAGATATTTGTCTGAAATAGAGTTCAGATAAGCACACAATTATGTCCTATTTAACTGTGATGAGCTGAGACCTTTTATTAAGTAAGTAGATGTTCGATTTAAACTTTGTCAAGAGTGTACTATTTATGTTTTGTGATACCATACACTCATACACTCATATAATTTGGAATAACCTTGCAGGCAACATCGACGATACTTACTGTCCAATAACTCACAGCTGACCGAATCCCAGATCTTTCAATTACAAGATGAACAATTTGCCACATGGTTTAGAACACATGTAAGTCCTATCACAAACTCATTATCTCTTGCAATGTAATTAATTGTTGTCAATGTTACATAATATCCGTTTAGTGATTATTGTTGTATTTAATTTACAAGCTAAGTTTATCAAATGGGAGGTAGTGCTGCTATTTCACTGTCTTTACTATGTCTGGGCCCTGAAAGAAAAGTCAAGTGCTATAATGGATATTTTGTCAATGGATATGTCTTTCATACTGAAGAATACGGGCATGGAAGAAAGACATACAACAGCGGTGTTTGTATTAAGGGATCAACTTCTAGTGAGTTTGAAGGTGACTACTACGGTAGATTGGAAGAGGTCATCGAACTGCAATATCATAGCAAGCAAAATAGAGTGTTTTTATTCAAATGCTATTGGTATGACACAACTGACAGAGGAATCAGAGTAGATCCTCACTATGGTCTCGTTGAAATCAACTCAAAAGCTAGACACCGCAACGTAAACGACGTCTTTGTTTTCGCAAAGCAATGCCAACAAGTTTATTACACATACACCCCTTCCTTTAGAAAGGACCGATCAAGAGTTGATTGGTTATCCGTTTTAAAAACAAAACCCAAGGGTCGTGTTGAGGTTGTTCAGGATGAGAACGAAGACACAAGTGTGATAGATGAAGTCTTTCAAGCTAGTGAGTTGGTTGAACCATACCGAGTTGCTCCGTCGATTGACTTAGAAGAAAATTCAAATTTTCGTGTTTTCAATGATAGTCTTGTTGATGTTGACGCAGAGGAGTTGAATGTTGTTCTAAGCTGTACTAGTGGAAAAAAGAATGTTGTTGAAGAAGATGATAACGAAATTGAAGAGTGCGATGAAGCTGATGATAATAATTCAATAGAGCACGAAGATGAAAATTCTGACTAACTAAACATGTTATAAAGCCTTAATTTATAAAGCTTTGTTATTGTGTTGTGTGTGCTGTAAGATTGCAATTCAAGATTTTTTGACAGGGTTACATAAAAAAAATAAGAAAAATTTACGGTTTCACCGACGGGTATACCGACGGACTATAACCCGTCGGTATTTCACAGAGAATTACAAAAAAATTACGGGATTGTGCCACATTCACCGACGGGTTTACCGACGGATAATACCGACGGATTTCTGCACATCCTGAAGCGCACGCATGTGTGACACGTGTCTGTCTGCACGAATACCGACGGAATCACCAACGGATTTACGCACATCCCGAAGCGCACGCATGTGTGACACGTGTCCGTCTGCACGAATACCGACGGATCGAAAAGTTTGGTGGGATTTTCGAACTTTTTTTGGTGCGCATTTCAATTAATTACCGACGGAATTTAATGCCACCGACAACAATTAATGTCCGTCGGTAATTCCGTCAGAAAAATTGCCATATAAATCCCTCCTTCCCCCCCCCCATTTGGTTCATTTTTTTCTCTCGGCTCCGTTTCTCTTCTCCTCTCTGTTTCTATTTGTCAAATTGAAGAGATTTTATTGTTTTGGTAGTTGTGATTTTACCAAGTTATGTATTCTTTTTTCTTTATCTTTGTATTTTTTTTATTTTAATTATGATTATTTTTTTTGGTGTTCTTTGTTTTGTGTATTGTTTGTAGATAAAGTCTTACATTCAACACACTATTAAGGTAAGCATTTTTATTCCCAAATTTATTTTGAATTGATATAGTGTTTTTTAGTTTTGTATATTGTTTGTTTTGTGTTTATATTGTTTTGTGTAGTGTTTTTTAGTTTTTTAATTTTATTTATTAATTTTATATATTATTGTTTGTATTGCTATAATTGTTATTGTTGAATTTATGTTAAAATGTTAATTTATATATATAGAATTACATTTAATTAGTTTATCTTAATTTAGGATATTATTGTTTGTATTGCTATAATTGTTATTGTTGAATTTATGTTAAAAATGTTAATTTATATATATAAAATTACATTTAATTAGTTTATCTTAATTTAGGATATTATTGTTTCCATGTCATTGTTATTGCTTGTTATTACATTTTTATATTTATGTGTACACGTTAATTTTTATTTTGAGGTCCATTAGGGTCGATCGTGTTAGGAATGATATTGATTTAGTTATCTTTTGCTTTTGACCATGTAATTATTTATAAATTAAGAGTCTTGTCTCCTAAAATTTGAAATGTAATATTAATTCGTAAATTTGAATGTATGACTTTAATCTAATGTTTGTAACTCTAAGTACCAATTTAACAATGAATGTTCATAGTTGAAATTGATTCTTTTACTTGAATATCATTATATGATGTTATTGAATAAAATGTTGTGTTGATGATGATGAGTTGAGTTGAGATCCAGGATGATTGGATTGGGATGTGAAATAAAATTGGAAATGTAATATGATTTTTTCGATAACTTGGGACCCCCCAGTATAGGGGAGACTCTGTCGAATTTTTTTTTTAAATAATCGAAGTTAATTATGTAATTATTCGTATAAATTTGTGTAGATGCGTAGAATGAAATCTACAGCACGTCGTCAAAAGACGGTTGCAGCTAGTTCTTCTAGCAGCGAGGAGGACGTATCCTTAGGTGCTGATCACGGCAAGGAATCTACGCCAACTTGTGATGCTGCCTCTTCTAGCGCGGTTTCACAGCGCAGAAGCGGTGTGCCTTCACAGCGGGGTCAATTCACCCGCAAGTACCAGGCACAATGGAAGGATGACCTCTCAATGTAAGTTTGTTTAGGTTTTAGTGTTTTTTTTATATACTTATAACATAATTTATGAACAACTAATTAATATTACTACTTTTATTTAATTTCAGGTTCACAAACATTGAGGTTGCAAGGGCTATAACATTGGTGTTTAAATCGTCGATGGAGATTCCATTGTTTCATTGGAGCCAGGTTTCCAGACATCCTGAGTGGAAACCTAATATCAATGCATGGTTTAAGCGATTTCAGGTCGGTGTTAATTTTTAATTTCCAGCTTATTTTTAATAAATGATTTTTATAATTTTATATCTTGTACTATTCTTATTTTATATGAATTATTTATATACACAGAACAAATTTGAGTGGGATAGGGCGGACAACAATGTTGTGAGGAGGGTATGGGAGAATCACGCGGCAACTAGGTAACATCGAAAATAATATTTATTTTTTTTTTTATAATTTTATGTTTTAAATTCTAATTTGTTACTATGGAAGTAGGTTGCGTGATTTTTGGTATGACACCCAAAAAAATTCAAAAAGACAAGCGAGGGATAACAGTCTTGAAGGATGGAATGAGGTGGCGGGTTTGGCAGGAATTCAAACCGCCATTCATCTCGGGGGAAATATGGACGGCATATATTGAGCACGTGACCTTAGAGCGGTTCTCACGGCGCTCACAGTCCGGCGTCGACAATCGGAACTGGCAAATTCATGGTTCGGTGACCACGCACACTGGCGGATCCGTCCCATTCAGCGCACATGCAAAGCGGATGGTAAGATTAATTTTAATGAAATATATCGTTAAATAATTTGTTGTTCCTTATAATATATTTAACTTTCAACCTATTTTTTCCTTACAGGCTGCGTCTCTTGGACGTGAACCAAGTCCAATGGAGCTGTTTGTAGAGACGCATGTGCGGAGTCAAGACCGCCAAAAGGGGGTGCAGCAGTTCGTGGACAACCGTGCTCAGCACTTCGTGGTATGTTGGTTCATTCATTTTATTTTGTAAGTTATTAATTTCTTGAATTGCATCTTGAATTGCATTTGATGATTGTTTTACCGATGAAATTTTCAGGAGACCTATAATAACCGGTTGAGGGAGAGATATGGGGACAATTCGTCGACCCATCTAGATTTCGATCCAGATTTGTGGATGGAGGCGGGATCGTCTGGTGGACTTGATAAAAATCGGGTCTACGGGCTCTCCAACACTACGGCTGAAAACTTGCATTCGGCTCGTAGTGTCTCAAC
>CM017471.2:253874-303874 GCA_007827005.2 Populus simonii
TGATTCTCTATGGACAGCACAATTTAGCAATGAAACTAATTTGCTACTAGCACCACAATTTGGTGGTGAAAACTGATTCGCTCCAGACAGCTCAATTTCAGCAGTGAATCACAATTTTGCTCCAAGCAATACACTTTCAGCAACGAACGTTGATTTACTGCAGACAACTCAATTTCAACAGTGAATCACAAATTTGTTGCAGGCAACACCCTTTTGGTAGTGAACTCTGACTCGTTACAAACAACAATTTCAGCAGTGAACCCTAATTCACTGCAGACAACATAATTTTCGGTAGCGAGAGCTGATTCGCGACACACAACATAATTTCAGCAATGAACACTAATTTGTTGCAGACAACTCAATTTTTGGCAGCGAGCGCTGATTCGCTGCACATAATACAATTTCAGTAGCAAATCACAAATTGGTACAGACAACACCCTTTCGGTAGCAAACGCTGATTCGCTACAGACAACATAATTTTTAGCAGCAAGTGCTGATTCGATACAGACAACTCAATTTCAGCAGCGAATCACACATTCGTTGTAGACAACAACCTTTCGGTAGTGAATGCTGATTCGCTACAGACTACACAATTTTGGCATTAGTTTCCAGCAGTCACATGATTTTAGCATGAACACACACATGTAGAAAGTCAATTCCAGCACATAATTTGTCATTAAATTCAGTTAGAGTCACATGATTTTAACATGAACACCCACATGCAGATTATTACACTACATTTCAATCATACACTAACACATTTCAACAGAATTTTGTCATATATTTATACATAGAAATTACTCCACAATTGCATGCATGGTTTTGCTTTTGGCAAGGTCATCCCTTAAGCATTTGGTCACCTACATTCATGGTATGTCCAACCACCATTATGGTCAGCCAACTAACTAAATTTGCATATGCAAAATCATCCATTTCCCCATGTTGATTGTTTTATTTATAGGTCCTTTATTCAGCCCTTATTATTGTCTTTCTTTTTGGTTTAATTTTCTCTTACAACTAGTGTAAATTTCTGGGTATCCCCTCATGTTTTTTATTCTTCCTTTCAATTCCAAGAACCCATAAACTGGTGGGGGAAATGAGGTTTGGTTCATAACTCACGATTTATAGTAGCTTTAGGAAGGAATTTAAAAAAAAATTTCTCCCTTTCTGCTCATGTTTTACTGCTTCTTCATCCTCTCTAGTTTCAGTTTTCCTTCTCTTCCTTCTCTGCTGTAGCAATCGCCCCTTCCAGCTCACTTACCTCTCATGGTTTTCTCTCCTTTCTTCTAACTCTCTCTTCACAGAATAGTCAAGGGCTTGCATGCAGCTGGGTTTGTTGGGTTTTGCTTTGGAAAGAGGGATTGTTGCATCCAAGGCTGATGGCCGGCTGTTTTTTGGGAAGAGAAAACGAGCAAGAGCATGCAGTTGGTTTTGAGAAGAGGGAAGGTCCCCCCCCTCTCTCTCTCTCCTTGTATTTATACCCCCTCTTAAATGAGGTAAGGTGTTTGGGTGCAGGACTAAGGTTGTCCTTATCCCCCTTTTGGGTTATCTTGGGCTGGTTTCTATTCTAATTCTCTCATAGGATAGGCTGGTCCAAGATTAATTTTTCTTGGGTTTTGTGTTGCTGCCAATTAAGAAATCTGCAGCGAAAAACCATGTCGATGCCGATTTAGAAATTGGCAGCAAAAATTTGAGTCGTTGTCTATTTAAAAATCGGGCCAATTTAGGAATCAGCGTTTGCTACCGAAACTATGTTATCTGCAGCGAATCAGCGTTTGCTGCCGAAATTGTTTTGTTTTTAGTAAACCACTTTTCGCTGCCGAATCGTGTTGTCTGCTGCGAATCAGTGTTTGCTGCCAAATTGTGATGTCTATAGCAAATCGGTGTTCACAGCCTAGTGGTGTCTGCAACGAATCACTTTACACTGTCGAATCGAGTTGTCTGCAGCGAATCAGTTTTCGCTGCCGAAATCATGTTGTCCGCAGGGAATTAGTGTTCGCTGCCGAAATCGTGTTGTCTGTAGCAAATCAGTGTTCGCTGTCGAAACTGTGTTGTATGCAGCGAATGAGCGTTCGCTGCCAAAATTATGTTGTCTGCATCGAATTAGTTTTTACTAACAAATCGTGTTGTCCACACCGAATCAATTTTCACTGCTGTTACCGTGTTGCCTGTAGCCAATCAGTGTTCGCTATTGAAATTGTATTGTCTATAGAAAATCAGCATTCGTTGCCGAAATTGTGTTTTCTACGCCGAATTAGATTTCACTGGTGAATTGTGTTATCTACAGCGAACTAGCTTTCGTTGCCGAATTCTATATGTAACTAGCAAATCAGTTTTTGCTGATGAATTGTATGTCATCAGTGACCCAGCAAATCAATTGATGACTTTTTGTGGCAGCAGCAGCTTAGCCGCTGACGAATTTCACGTCAGAAATGACTTAATGCTTGTAACGATTTCATTGTATAATGCTGGAACACTAGAATGTGAACATGTGGATTTTGAAATAAGTATAGCAATGAGTTTTGTGTTTCCTAAATGTAAATGTGTTGATTTATGATCTTTTGATGGATGAGGTGGTGTGACCAGAATCAAACCTTCGACTGGATAAGTACACCGCGGGAGGAATAGGTAAGTTATTTCCACCCCCTTCTAGCGTAACATTAGTTTCTCATTAAAGCTTTATACATCATATTACACTTAAAATATCATTAAATTCCCTAAGTTAAGCATGTTTTATAATAACAAGTTTGATAGTATAAGATACTTTTAATTTATGGTAAATACTCATTTTAAATGCAGGTTTATCCCACAACTCAAACGATTGATTAATGTGATTAACTATTGAAATTCAGAAGACAAAGAAAGGACCAAGAGAAGAGATGTTGATTCAATTCAAACTGGAACACCATTCGGTTATTGGATCATAACTAGAGTTGTGGACCATGGATTAGGTCTGGTTTATCTTGATGGAAAGCTAAGACATAGGCCTAAAGCATTCATGAAGAGTCCAAGACTCAATTCTTCCATTTTTGAGTTCAAATCTTAGTATCAAAAGAGATGTCTGAATCTGTCCTGTAGCCCAGACACCGTTCAGTGTTCAGCTCATATCTCGAGCTCTAGAAGTCCAAATGAGCTCTGGTTTTTTTTTGAACAGCTGAGACAATTTTCCACAACTATCATGAAGACTATGTGCTCAAATTCTGATGTTAGCAATGACGTTTTGGTTGGCCAACAATGTCAATAACCAGCCAACAATGTCAATAACCAGCAAACAAGTCAATGGTTGGCCACCAACTAAATAGTTAGTCATCTAATCAATATTTTTGAATTTTAGCCTATAAAAGGAGGAATTTTCCATGTATTTAGGCATCTTGGTTTTCATATCAAGATCATATTCTTGCTTTCTTTCTTTATATTTTTGTAATGTTTAAGTTTTGCTTTCATTAATCTCTTGTTTATGCTTTTCATCATAACTATGTTCTTATCTAGTTTATTTATGTTTATCTTCTTCATAATGTTTAGTTAAGTTTATTATGTCAAGGTGAAAAGGTTTCAGTAATGGTGTTAGAATATGTATATTATAAACTCAACATGCACTTCAATGTTTATATCCAAGAAAGTTTGCTATTAACATGTCTTATCTTTTTATCTTACTAATTATTAATACCTTGTTAAATGATTAATCTAGATTTGTGTTGTATAACACTTGGTACAATAAATGCTTGATCCTTCATAGTCTTCGGCAGACATCGTTGTTATGAGAGGAACTTGATTTGTTGTTAACATAAGTTAGCATCATGAATACCTGACAATATTTAAAAGTGTTGGTGTTACTTAAATAAGATAATTAATATGATCATGTTAATACTTTATAATGAGCCATTAATGATAAATCATCTGATTGGAACCTCCTTTGTGTGTGGTTTTCAGTTGAGTAATAAAAAGGAGTTTATACTATGCTTATTTGAATTACCATTAGTGAATCCTCTAACCTTGACAATTGTTTTATCATTGTTTAATCTTTTCATCATTATCACATCTCAAAGTTCTCTTCAACATCAATATCATTTTATTATTTGTAATTTATATAGTTCACCTCCCTATGATTCGACCTCGGTCTTGCCGTGTGATTTATTACTTTGTCACTCTTGCACTTGGGAGAAGACATCAACTCTTTGATCGTGTCATTGTGCTATATGGAATGTTAACTGTCGCGAATGGTTGTATAAGTATTACAAAGGACTTGTCGTTGTATTATGTTGAAGGTTATTTGTCATGAATGTTTATATGAGTATTGCGAAGAATCTATTATTGTGCTATACATAGTGCTAAATTGTTACGAATTTTTCTATGAGTGTTACAAGGGATCTATTATTATATTGTATTGAACATTAATTGTCATAAATGGTTGGATGAATAATACAAAGGGTTTATTGTTGTGTTATACTAAATATTAAACTGTTATGGAATGTTTGTTTGTGTATTACAAAGGATATAATGTAACGACCCGATATTTTCAAGGCCAAAATCGATAGAAATTTATTTATTTTTGTCCGGTTATGGATGTTTTTCACCACATCATTCTGCAGATTTATAATTGCATTCCATTCATTAACAAGACACAATCCATGTAGGATAATATAAATCAATATTCCCATAAAACGGATTCTCAATACTCGTGCCCATATTATTATATTTTCATACTTATAGGTTTACATTACATCATATTGACATACTCATAAATTCACATTCCTATTCTAGTCTTGCTAACATCACGAGTTCATACAAGAGTGCCAAACAACAAGTTACACAATTAGTACTTTCGTTATCCTGGCCTCATGTAATTTCACAACATGACATCCTCATAAAATGAATACCTTATATGTATATTCATACACATCATATCAACTTGTTTGCACATTCACATCCGTGTTCCATTTCAATTTTTCCTTACTAGTCTCTACAAAAGGGCAAAAGGGGTCAAACGACTAATTGAGTGATTAACACGTCCGTTCATATAGAACTCGTATCACCTATAACATGCGAATATATAGTTCTTTTCACAATGTGTGAGCTGCGGAATGGATTTTCCTATGCACAATGTTGGTATGATGTCCCTGTTATAGTACAAGATAATTTCAAGCATTATTGGCAATTTAAGAACATAATAAAGCAATATTAATGTCACATTTCATTCATGGACCAAAAGAGCATAATTCTTTCATTTCTCCTTACTTATGTAAATACCACCCTTAATAATTCATGAACTAACATTATTCTCTATTTAAAGCATAACAATCATAGTTCTTTCATATACTTAGTATATACAAAACCTTGTATACATGAACACATCAATTCTTGAAGACTAATTCATAACTCTCCAATCCGACTATCCTCTTAGGATGCCATTAGCCGAAGTCAATCATTTATTCATCCCAGTCATCCACTTAGGATGCTAGTCATTTATTTAGCCAAAGCTAATCATTTATTCATTCTAGTCATCCACTTAGGGTGCCATTAGCTGAAGCTAATCATTTATTCATCCTGGACATCCACTTTGGATGCCATTAGCCGTAGCTAGTCATTTATTTGTCTCGGTCATCCTTTCGAATGCCATTAGCCGAAGCTAATCATTCCTTTGTCCCGGTCACCTATTCGGATGCCATTACTCGTAGCTAATCATTTGTTCATATCAGTCATACATTTAGGGTGCTATTAGCCGTAGCTAGTCATTTATTTGTCTTGGTCATCCATTCAGATGCCATTAACCGAAGCTAGTCAATGATTCATGACAATTAATGTTGAATACAATACAACAATAGATCCTTCATAATACTCATACAACCATTCACACAATTACATCCAATAAAATACAACAGTAGATCCTTCATAATACTCATACAACCATTTGTCACAATTACATCCAAAAAAATACAACAGTAGATCCTTCGTAATACTCATATAACCTTTCATCAGTTGCCCAAATTCATAATAGCTCAATCAATATCTCATAGTCGTTTTCATATTCATCGCAACACAATAATATATCCACCTCAAACAGGTCATTTCAGAACATTAACATTGTTGTCATTATTTCAACATTCAACAAGAACCTGATCGACATTTCATAGTCATTTCAACACAGCTTCTGCTCCCTTATCCTCTTTATGAGACTTTCTGCTTTTTTGGTATTTTGGCCAAGGAATATGTTCCTTGTAGCCATTTTGGTTTTCTGCTTGGTTTTGTTCTGGTTTTGCTGGATTTGTCTATATGGTGTGCCTTTGTAGGCCTGTTTCTTGTTTGTCGCAGTATATATGTTTTTGCCTATAGCTGTGTTGTGTGGCTTTATGCTTGTTATTTGTAGTTGCTGGGTCTTCTCTACAGGGTTTGTTGCTGGTATCAAATTCTGCCTGTGGTGTTATGTTTGGTCTCTGGTTGCTTCTTCCAGTCAGGTGGAAGCCGGTTGTTTTGTCTGTTCGCTTTTGGAAGTCCTGGCTAATGGTGTTGCCTGCTATTGGCGTTGTTGGTTTATGTGGTTTTTAGTTGTTATACTGCTCACTTGTAGTTTGGTTGCTTGGGTTTCTCCTTGCTTGGTTTGCTGTTTTTGCCACAGGTTGATGTCTGGGTTTGCTACTGGTTGCTTTCCTAGGGAATGCAAGGTGGTTCTCCTGTTTTGCTTGCTGGTTTTATGCTTTGCTTGTTGCTAGTTGTGGCCTGCTGGTTGGCTTGTTGCTTACTTTTGTCTGCTCCTAATTGTTAGGATGTTTTCCTGGGAGTGTTTCCCATGTCTTGTTGCTGGTTTTGCTTGTTCCTGGTCGGATCCATTCTGGAATTGTTGGTTGTGGTCTCTTGGGATTTGCTAATTTTGTTGCAGGTTGTTGTTTGGGTTTGCTACTGGTATGATGCTGGTTTGCTCCTAGGTTCTGCTACTTTGTATTTTGGGTTTTGTTCTGCTTTGGCAGTGGGAGCCTGTTCCCCTGCCTTTTTATTTCTTGTTTTAGTTGCAAGTTGTGTTTTGCTTTGCTGGTCCTTGCCTGTCGGCTTGGTTTGGTTGCTTGGTTTGTGGTCTGTTTAAGGGGGTTTGTTCCCTATGTTTCCAGGGAGTCTGTTTCCTGTTTTGTATATGCCTGTACAGTTGACTTGCTGGTCTCCAGCGATGTTCTATTTTTGATCTATATATTTCTTACATTTGAAAAAAAAATTAATTCAATCAAACACTTTATTGCCGTTTCTTCATTCAACAAGGATTTAATAAAATATCATCATAAGTAAATCATTTCGAAACATAAACATCTGATGCAACCATATTATTCGATAGTTTCACCCATATTTAACTAGTGTTGTGCCTATGTTTTATATATAAAATACCTTGATATTCTTTGTTTTATGTTTTGAAGGCATTTTTGGATGAAAGATGCAAAAAAAAGTAAATTAGAGGTAATTGGCAGATTTGACCGTCAGTCAATGCTTTGTGCAGAACGTGAGCTCTAGAGATAGAAATGAAGTGATTCCAGCGGCATTAAAAAGCTAACATCCATACCGTTCTGGACATCTAAGGCAAGAAAATAAAATAAGGAAGAGCATGGAAATCGCAGCCTTCAAAGTTAAATCTTGCAATCTGCCAGTGTTGAACTTCGGCCATTCCGACTTGAATATCTAGAGCTACAAAAGTCCAATTGATGCAAACTCAATTTTTTTAGATTCCTGATTCAAAGACCTATCAACGTTCCACATTTCAGCCACAAACAATGCCATATGAGGGATATATGAGTTTTCAAAGATGACAACTGAATTCTGCCAGCAAACAGGCCTCATGAAGAAACGAGCCCAAATTACGTTTCGAAGCATCTAAACCGACATCCAAGTTATTATTTCAGCAATTTAGCTCCTCTAAGTCAAAGCTTGAAGATTTCATGCAAGGCTATTTCTTTTTTTTTTAGGAAAATAGTTATTGTACTTAAATGTAAATTGTCTACTTAAAGGAGGACTATTTTGTAAAATAGAGACTAGGGTTTCCTAGGATATAAAACGAATGAGAGAAGAGAAGGGGGGAAGCTAGCCAAGAGGAGAAAAACGCCCCCCTCCTCTAAGAAACTTGAAATCATGCATTCCTCCTTTTTGATTAGTTGTTCACCAAACATGCAAGGCTAAACTTGTTTTCTTGGTTGCAAGGACACGGAAACCTTCAGATTTCAAGAACTGTAAGATTTATTTTACCTTTTCTTTTCAGTTTATATGATAAATATGTTTGTTCTCCTATGCTTATTTTTCCTATGATTGTTTATTTTAATTGCTAGAGCGGACTCTAAGTTATTATTATAGATAATCTATTGCTAAGTTTGATATCAAAACCGAAGTTATGGTATATGAACTTGTGAAGCAACTGAGTTTAATAATTGTGGCGGATCTACATTATTAATCTTAGGGAGAGCATTCAATCAACTCAAACATAGACTGCGGGCAATTATGTTTTCTTGATTAATCAACTTATCTAGTCCTTAAGGCTGCCATTGAATTAAATTACTAGTGCGGACACTGTGGTTCTTTGATGGTTAGGGTTAGTTATACGGCGGATCCGTTAACTAACCAATGTTAAGAAGAGATAAATATTCAGAATATAAATTGATGTTTCATTTCCATGATCAGTTCTGATTTCTGTAGGTGGATGTGTGCTTGCGACCAAGGTTTGTTCTCTTGATAATTTTCTGATTTTATTAAATTTCATTTGATAGTTTTCTCTTTTCTTTTGCTTTAGCCTAGATAACGTCCAAACCCCCCCTCCCCCCTAAATTGCATATCATCTAGCATAAAAATCTGACCTGAACCTTCCTCATGGTATCGACCCTTGCTTGCTCTATACTATCTTGTGTGTTGTGTTTGAAGCCGGGATAATTAATTTGTGCAACCGCGACATCGCAACAATATCATACAAGAAAAAGGTGGAAACCATCTAACTGTTCCACCTGCGGTTTGTCCTTGTCCTGACGATGGTCCGATCCCGGCCGCACCACCTAAGACATCAATGCCAAATCAGGATATTTGCATCCTCAAATCACATTCATCATCATACTTATTTCAAGAATCCATATGTCCACATTCAAGTGTTCCACATTTTACACCATCATACAATGAAATTGTTACAAGCATAAAAGTCATTTCTGACCGATGATTCTTTTATAGACAATCGACAGTGAAAACTGGTTTGCTGCTGCCGCACAATTAAGCAACAAAAACTGATTCGCTACAAGCCCTACACTTCGGCAGGGAAAACTACTTCGCTGCAAGTCGCACAATTCGGCAGCTAAAACTAATTCGCTACAGGCACTTCAATTTTGGCAGTGAATGCTACTTCACTGCAGCCAACACACTTTCCGCAGCGAATGCTAATTTTGCTGCAATCAATAAACTTTCGACAGAGAACGCTGATTTGCTGTAGAACAACTCAACTTCAGCAGCGAATGCTAATTCACTGTAGTCACCACTCTCGGCAATGAAGGCTAATTCGCTGAAGACAACTCGATTTCGAAAGCGAATCACAAAATTGTTGCAGAACACACACTTTTGGTAGGGAACGCAGATTCACTGCAAACAACTCAATTTCGACAACGAATCACAATTTTGTTGCAGGCAACACAATTTCGACAGAGAATCACAAATTCACTGCAGAACACACAATTCAGTAGTGAATGCTAATTCGATGTAGACAATTAAGTTTCGACAGCAAATGACAAATTCGCTGCGGAACACACAATTCGGTAGCGAATCACAATTTCGCTGTAGACAATACAACTTCGGCAGCGAATCACAAATTCGCTGCCAAACACAATTCGGCAGCAAATGCTAATTCGCTGCAGACAATTCAGTTTCGCTGCAGAGAACACAACTTCGGCTGTGAATCACAAATTCTCTACAGCACACACAATTCAGCAGCGAATGCTAATTCACTACAAACAACTCAGTTTCGGCAGCGAATCCAGACAACTAAACTTCGGCAGCGAATCACAGATTCGTTGCAGCACACACAATTCGGCAGCGAATGCTAATTCACTGCAGACAACTCAGTTTCGGCAGCGAATCACAAATCCACTGCAAACAATACAACTTCGACATCGAATCACAAATTAACTACAAAACGCACAATTTGGCAGCGAATGTAGATTCGCTGCAGACAACTCAGTTTTAGTAGCGAATCACATATTTGTTGCAGCACACAATTCGGCAACAAATGCTATTTCCCTACATAAAATTAAGTTTCAGCAGCGAATCACAATTTCACTGCAGACAATACAAGTTCGGCAGCGAATCACAAATTCATTGCAGACAATACCACTTCAGCTGCGAATCATAAATTCACTGCAGAACACAAAATTTGTCATTAGGTTCCAACAAGGTTAGATGATTTCAGCATGAACACACACGTTTGCAATAATCAATCCCAGCACATGAACTGTCACTAAATTCAGCAGAATACACACATGCAATAATCAATTCCAACACATAATCTTTCATCAAATTCAAGCAGAACACACACATTGAAACCATCAATTCTAGCATATAATCTTTCATCAAATCCCAGCAGAACACACATATGCATGCTGTCCAACCCCGTAGCTAAGGCTGACCCTCTACCATGATTTGTTCTTTCCATTTTATGCATTTTTCTTTGTTAGATGTTCTGGAAATTGGCCTCATTTCATTTCTGTTTCCTTGTCCTCTTAGTTAATTTTAGTTTCCTTCACAACTAGCTTAGGTCTTCTCTTAAGATCTCAACTCTCCCTCATACATTCACAAGGCACTCTTTACTGGTTTGGTTTAGGTTTTTGTTGGGAAGGAGGAAGAGAAGAGCAACATGCAGCTGGACATGTAGCTGCTGCAGACAACTTTAGGAAGAGGAAGGGTCACCTTCTCTCTCTCTCCTTGCATTTATACTCCCCTTTAAATGAGGTGAGGTGTTTAGGGTTGGTTTAGATACGTTTTTGTCCCTGTTTTGGTCAGTCCAAAACCGGTTTTACTCCTTCCTCTTAGCTCCTTAAGACAGTCTGGTTTGTTTCCTAAACTTTTAATTAGACTAAGTTGCTGCTGATTCAAAAATCAGTAGTGAAAACTGCATCGCTGCCGATTCAGAAATCGATAGTGAAAATTGTGTTGTTGTCGATTCAGAAATTGGGAGCGAAAACTGTGGTGTTGCCTATTCAAAAATCAGCAGCCAAAAACTGCATCGCTGCTGATTCAGAAATTGACAGCCAAAAACTGTGCTGCTGCCGATTCAAAAATGGGCAGCGATTGTGGAGTCATTCCGACTTTACTTCTCTCTTTTTTGTGTTTACATGTAATATCATGTTATAGTGATTTCTTAAATCACCTTTGGAATGTTTGATCAGTTAATGATTAGCTTCGGTTAATGGCATCCTAAGTGGATGATCGAATTGACAAATGATTAGTTTCGGCTAATGGCATCGTAAGAGGATAACCGAGATGAATAAACAATTAGCTTTGGCTATTGACATCCTAAGAGGATTGCTAGATTTGAGAGTTATGAGTTAGTTTCAAGAATTAATGCGTTCATGGGTACTATGTTTTGTATATACCAAGTATATGAAAGAACTATGATTGTTATACTTTAAACAGAGAATAGTGTTAGTTCGGTTACGGTATTCGAGATGGATGATCGGGTTTGAGTATTGTAATTAGCCTCGATAATTGACGAATTATTAAGGGTGGTATTTACATAAGTAAGGAAAAATGAAAGAATTATATTCTTTTGGTCCATGAATGAAATGTGACGTTAATATTGCTTTATTATGTTCTTAAATTGCTTATAATGCATGAAATTACCTTGTGTTGTAATAGGGAATCATACCAACATGGTGCATAAGGAAATTCATTTGGTGGCTCACACATTTTGAAAAAAAAAACTATGAATTCACATGTTATGGGTGATATGAGTTCTGTATGAACAGACATGTTAATCGCTCAATTAGTCATATGACCCCTTTTGTAAAAACTTGTAATGAAAAATCGAAGTGGAACATAGATCACTACCAGAAAATCGGATAACACCAA
Source organism: Populus simonii (assembly GCA_007827005.2). Lineage (NCBI taxonomy): Eukaryota > Viridiplantae > Streptophyta > Magnoliopsida > Malpighiales > Salicaceae > Populus > Populus simonii. Next base: position 265,938 of record CM017471.2, read on the forward strand.
CGGAATTACCGACGGAAACTTTCCGTCGGCAATTTTTACCGACGGAAATAATTCCGTCTCAAAATCTGTCGGAACTAGCCGACGGAAAAACTCTATCGGCGATGCCGCCGGTATATACTAACGAAATTATTCCATTGGTATATACCGGCGGCGAGAAATTTTTTTTGAAAATTGCAACGGTGGGATGACGTGGATTTTATTCAGATGAATTTACCAACGGAAATACTGAGGGATTCGAACCCAGACAGCCAAGCAGGGACGTGTCGCTAACACCGGCGAAATCACCGACGGTGTTACCGACGGAATATTTCCGTCGGTGATTCCGTCGGTAAACGCTAGTATATACTGCCTCTGCCGACACTCTCTCTTCCTCTATTCCTCTGTTTCTCCTTCTTCTTCCCCTTCTTCTTCCACATCCCACCTCTCCCCTCCCAAACTGCAGCCAACCACCTATCTCAACTCTCCCCTCTTCTCAACACAAGCTAGCACTCAAGTTTCTTATACTTTTGTACGTGGTCACAACATCCGTTAATTCTTGTGGATTTTATCATTTTTTGTAAGTAAATCTATCATTTTTAGTTTTAACTTTTAAATGTGAATTTTATTGTTTTTTTAGTATATGTATTTTGTTAAAGAAACTTGTTGTATGAATGTATAATTTTGTTGTTATAGTTTGTTTTAGATTTTATCAAATTATATTTGTTTGTAAATTATTGAAATTTTGTTTGAATTACACCGAATTATATTATAGCTTGTTTAACGGGTATGTTTTAATTGTTATCAATTCTACTGCGAAGTTGTGATTTCTGTAAATTTATATATGTATAAATTTGTATGTATGAACGTTGATATTTGATAATTGATAATGAATATTTAACGTAAGTGTTTTTTTAGTTTGTTGGATAATTGATAGTGAATATTTAACATAAGAAACCAATATTTTTTTTTATGTTTTATAGAGATTCAACAGAAGTCATGGATGATCGTTCATGGATGTATCGGGACTCACCCCAAGGATTGCGGAGGATGGATTATTGTAACGGTGTTCAGGGTTTTATTAATTTTGCAACATCTATCCCGAGGAATTTTACTGATGGCAGTATTAGGTGTCCATGCAGGAAGTGTAAAAATTTAAAGTTTCTGCATCAAGATGTTGTAACGATGCATCTTCTAACCAAAGGGTTCATGCAGGACTACCTGTGTTGGTATGCACACGGAGAACTATTTGTTCCTAATAAGAGCATGGTTGAAAGGGTGGTCGGGTCAACTTCTTGTGCTAACAACATGCATGAAGTTGGAAATGAGAACAGTAATCGTTACAGGAATATGGTTATGGAGGCAATGAGAATGAGTGAAGGTAATGCCAGTGAATTTAGAAGAAGAACCTAATGCAGATGCAGCAAGGTTTTTTGATCTGTTTAAAGATTCTGACAAGCCATTATGGGATGGCTACACGAACCACAGTAAATTATCGGCCGTAGCACATGTGTTCACCATCAAGTCAGATCACGGGTTGAGTGAGGCCGGTTATGACAAGATTATCGAATGGGCGAGAAGCATTTTACCTGAGGGGAACAAGCTGAAAGAGAACTTCTATGCTGCCAAGTCCATGATGAAACCCCTCGGTTTAGGATACCAGAAAATTGACATGTGCCCTAACTTCTGCATGTTATACTACCTTGAAAATGCTGAGCTGACCGAGTGCATGACATGTGGGCATTCCCGTTACAAACCCAGAACTGGAAGAGTAAAGACTCTCGTGGCATATAAAAAACTTAGATACTTCCCAATCACACCTAGACTGCAAAGGTTATTCATGTCACCAAGGACTGTTGAACACATGACATGGCACCAATCACATCATGCGGTTGATGGAGTGATGGTACATCCTTCTGACGGTGAAGCCTGGAAACACTTTAACAGTGTGCATCCTCACTTTTCAGCTGAATCAAGGAACGTGCATCTTGGGTTGTGTACAAATGAATTCAACCCATTCGGGTCATTTGCTGCTCCTTATTCTTGTTGGCCGGTCATATTAACGGTTTATAACTTGCCACCGGGGATGTGTATGAGGCTGGAGTTCATGTTTCTATCTATGGTCATACCAGGTCCGAGCAGTCCGGGTCGGAATATAGATGTTTGTCTTCATCCGTTGATTGATGAGTTGACGCAATTGTGGTTCTCTAGAGCTTTGACTTATGACATCTCGAGGAAACATAATTTTGTTATGAGAGCAGCTTTGATGTGGACTATCAATGATTTCCCAGCTTATGGAATGGTTTCTGGTTGGAGCACGCATGGAAAGCTAGCATGTCCATATTGTATGGAGAACAACAAGGCATTCACGCTAACAAACGGGGGTAAAGCTTCTTTTTTTTACTGTCACCGTCGCTTCTTGCCGCTGAATCACAGGTACAGAAAGAATAGAAAGCATTTCTTTGTTGGCAGAGTTGAAAAGGATGTTGCACCCTCGTGTCTTTCCGGTGAAGAATTGCTTGATGTTGTTTCAGAGTATGGTGACATTGTGTTTGGTCTCCAATCAGGGAAGCAGAATTCCTCGTTTTGGTTTGACCCATAACTGGGTGAAGCGAAGTATATTTTAGGAGCTTCCTTATTGGAAGACCAATCTTCTCCGTCATAACCTTGACGTCATGCACATTGAAAAAAACATGTTTGAGAACATTTTCAACACCGTCATGGATGTGAAGGGGAAGACAAATGACAACATCAAGGCTAGATTGGATGTAGCGTTGTTCTGTAACCGTAAAAATATGGAGTTGGTTTGTGATGGGTCACGGGTCGCAAAACCAAGAGAAAGCTTCGTGTTAGAGAAAAACGCACAACTACTAGTCTACAAATGGCTTAAGAGTCTGCGTTTTCCCGATGGACATGCCTCGAACATATCAAGGCTGGTTAATACCGAGGAATGCAGATTATATGGAATGAAGAGTCATGACTGCCATGTGTTTATGCAAACACTCATCCCATTAGCTTTTCATGATTTGTTGCCAAAGGGGATATGGGATGCACTAACGGAGATCAGTCATTTCTTCAGATATATATGCTCCAGCAAGTTGAATGTTGATCACATTGAGAGGCTTGAAACGAATATCATGGAGACAATATGCAAACTTGAGATGATATTCCCTCCATCATTTTTGACTCAATGGAGCATCTACCCGTACATTTACCGTTTGAGGTAAAAGTTGGAGGACCGGTCCAGTACAGATGGATGTATCCATTCGAGAGGTTAGATATTACAGTTGCTATGTAATTCATAATTAAATGTTTTTTTATTTTTTTATTTTTAATTTTTTATTAATTCTATATATATATATATATATGTAGGTACTTGTTCAATCTTAAAAAAAAGGTTAAGAACAAGGCGCATGTTGAGGCGTCAATATGTGAGGCCTATATTATTGAGGAGATCTCAACATTTATCTCATACTATTTCGAACCTCATTTGAGAACGAGGATGAACCGTGTTCCACGGCATGATGATGGTGGTGAAGTGCCTTCAAGTGGGAACTTGTCAATATTCTCTAATCCTGGACGACCCACACCTAAAAATGCTGTGAGGGGAAGATATTTGTCTGAAATAGAGTTCAGACAAGCACACAATTATATCCTATTTAACTGTGATGAGCTGAGACCTTTTATTAAGTAAGTAGATGTTCGACATAAACTTTGTCAAGAGTGTATTATTTATGTTTTGTGATACCATAAACTCATATAATTTGAAACAACCTTACAGGCAACATCGACGATACTTACTGTCCAATAACTCACAGCTGACCGAATCCCAGATCTTTCAATTACATGATGAACAATTTGCCACATGGTTTAGAACACATGTAAGTCCTATCACAAACTCATAATCTCTTGCAATGTAATTCACTGTACGTAAATATATATTACATAATATCTGTTTATTGATTATTGTTGTATTTATTATACAAGGTTTATCAAATAGGAGTTAGTGCTACTATTTCACTGTTTTTACTAAGCCTGGGCCCTGAAAGAAAAGTCAAGTGCTATAACGGGTATTTTGTCAATGGATATATCTTTCATACTGAAGAATATGGGCATGGAAGAAAGACATACAACAGCGGTGTTTGTATTAAGGGATCGACTTCTAGTGAGTTTGAAGTTGACTACTACGGTAGATTGGAAGAGGTCATGGAACTGCAATATCATAGCGAGCAGAATAGAGTGTTTTTATTCAAATGTTATTGGTATGACACAACTGACAGAGGAATCAGAGTAGATCCTCACTATGGTCTCGTTGAAATCAACTCAAAAGCTAGACACCGCAACGTAAACGACGTCTTTGTTTTCGCAAAGCAATGCCAACAAGTTTATTACACATACACCCCTTCCTTTAGAAGGGACCAATCAAGAGTTGATTGGTTATCCGTTTTAAAAACAAAACCCAGGGGTCATGTCGAGGTTGTTCAGGATGAGAACGAAGACACAAGTGTGATAGATGAAGTCTTTCAAGCTAGTGAGTTGGTTGAACCATACTGAGTTGCTCCTTCGATTGACTTAGAAGAAAATTTGAATTTTCGTGTTTTCGATGATAATCTTGTTGATGTTGACGCACAGGAGATAAATGCCGTTTTGAGCTCTACTAGTGTAGTACAGAATGTTGATGAAGAAGATGATAACCACATTGAAGAGCGCGATGAAGCGGATGATAACAATTCAATTGAGGACGAAGATGAAAATTCTGACTAAACATGCTGTAAAACCTTATTTTTATAACGTAATATTTTGAAACATGAAATATTTATTCCTTTTTAATTGTCAGCTCCTGTTATTGTGCTGTGTGTGATCTAAGTGTGCAGGAGGATAGAAGAAAATTCATGTAAATATTGACTGTTTTACCGACGGTAACACCGACGGAATAGTTCCATCGGTATTTCACAGAGAGTTGGAAAAAAATTACGGGCTTGTGCCACAATTGCCGACGGAATCACCGACGGAAATCATCGACGGAATGGTGACAGAAATCACACGTCCCAAAGCACACGCCTGTCAGAGGTGCTATTACCGACGGAATTGTAGGCCGTCGGTAATTCCAGATGGAATTACAGACGGATAAAAACAAAAGGCGGCAGTTTCGAAAATTTTGGTGCGCATTTCAATTTATTTCCCGTCGGAATTACCGACGGAAATAAATGTCACCGACAACAATTAATGTTCCGTCGGTAATTCCGATGGAAATATTGGCATATAAAAACCCCCCCTCCCCCCTATTTGGTTCATTTTTTCTCTTGGCTCTCATCTCTATTTCTTCTCCTCTCGGTTTTTAGTTTAAGTTTTGGAAGAGATTTGATTATTTTGGTGGTAGTTTTCAACATATTAAAAGGTATGTAATGGTTTTTCTTTATCTTTTTATTTTTTTTATTTTAATTATCATTATTTTATTGGTGTTCTTTGTTTTGTGTATTTTTATAGATAAATCTAAAAATCAACACTATTAAGGTAAGCATTTTTTATTCCAAAATTTATTTTGAATTAATGTATTGTTTTTTTAGTTTTGTGTATTGTTTGTTTTGCATTTAGGATGTTTTGTTTAGTGTTATTGAAATATAGAATTAAATTTAATTAGTTTATATTAATTTTAGGATATTATTGTTTTTATTTGAATAATTGTATTGTTGAATTTATGTTATAAATGTGAATTGAAATATAGAATTAAATTTAATTAGTTTATATTAATTTTAGGATATGATTGTTTGTATGGAATAATTGTTATTGTTGAATTATGTTATAAATGTGAATTGAAATTAGAATTAAATTTAATTAGTTTATATAATTTTAGGATATTATTGTTTGTATTGGACTAATTGTTATTGTTGAATTTATGTTATAAATGTGAATTGAATATAGAATTAAATTTAATTAGTTTATCTTAATTTTAGGATATTATGTTTGTATTGGAATAATTGTTCATTGTTGAATTGGTATAGATATTAGGTTGTATATATGATGTTGATGGAGATTATATGGATTGTGGTTATTGTAAAGATTGTAGGTTTGAAAATTGTGGGTAGTCTCCAATATAGGGGAGGTGCTGCCGAATTTTTATTAATGATTGCTAATTCCTAATGATATTAGGTTGTATATATGATGTTGATGGAGATTATATGGATTGTGGTTATTGTAAATATTGCAAGGTTTGAAAACTGTGGGTAGTCTCTAGTATAAAGGAGGTGCTGCTGAATTTTTTTTAAAATAATTAAAGTTAATTTATGTAATAATTCATATACATTTGTGTAGATGCGTCGAATGAAATCCACAGCACGTCGTCAGCAGACGGTTGCACATAGTTCTTCTAGCAGCGAGGAGGACATCTCTTTAAATGCTGATCACGGCGATGCATCTGCGCCACCGTGTGATGCTTCCTCTTCTACGCAGTTTCACAGCGCAGAAGCGGCGTGCCTTCACAGCGGAGTCAATTCACCCGCAAGTACCAGGCACAATGGAAGGATGACCTCTCAATGTAAGTTTGTTTAGGTTTTAGTTTTTTTTTTAATACTTATAATATAATTTATGAACAAATAATTAATTTTTTATTATTTAATTTCAGGTTCACAAACATTGAGGCTGCCAGGACAATTACATTGGCGATGAAATCGTCGATGGAGATTCCATTGTTTCAATGGAGTCAGGTCTCCAGACATCCTGAGTGGAGACCTAATATCGATGCCTGGTTTCGGCGATTTCAGGTAGGTATTAATTTTTAATTTTCAGTTTATTTTTAATAAATAATTTTGTAATTTTATATCTTGTACTCTTTTTATTTTCAATGAATTATTTATATATATAGAATAAATTTGAGTGGGATAGTGCGGACAACAATGTTGTCAGGAGAGTATGGGAGAATCACGCGGCAACTAGGTAACATCGAAAAGAATATTTATTTTTGATTTATAATTTTATGTTCTAAATTCTAATTAGTTACGATGGATGTAGGTTGCGTGATTTTTGGTATGACACTCAAAAAAAGGCGAAAAGATATGCGAGGGACAACGGTCTTGAAGGATGGAATGAGGTGGCAGTTTGGCGGGAATTTAAATCGCCATTCATCTCGGGAGATATATAGGCGGCATATATTGAGCACGTGACGTCTGAGCGGTTCTCACGGCGCTCACAATCCGGAGCCGTCAACCGGAACCGGGAAATTCATGGTTCGGTGACCACGCACACCAGCGGCTCCGTCCTGTTCAGCGCACATGCGAAGCGGATGGTAAGATTATTTTAAATGAAATATATCGTTAATTAATTTGTTGTTGCTTATAAATATATTTCACTTGCAATCTTTTTTTTCCTTACAGGCTACGTCTCTTGGACGTGAGCTGAGTCCAATGGAGCTATTTGTAGAGACGCACGTGCGGAGTCAAGACCGCCAAAAGGGGGTGCAGCAGTACGTGGACAACCGTGCTCAGCATTTTGTGGTATGTTCGATCAATCAAATTATTTTGTAAGTTATTATTTTCTTGAATTGAATATGATGATTTTTTTAAAAAAAATTCAGGAGACCTATAATAGCCGGTTGAGAGAGAGATATGGGGACGATCCTTTGACCCAACCAGATTTCGATCCGGATTTGTGGATGGAGGTCGGATCGTCTGGTGGACCCGATAAAAATCGGGTCTACGGGCTCTCCAACACAGCGGCCGATAAATTACGGTCGGCCCGTAGTGTCTCAACCGTTGGGAGCTCTCTATCAGTATCGAGCACCCAGTCAGAGGAGTTTTTAGCCTTGAAACAACAATATGAACACCTCTCGACGGATTATGCTCAGCTCCATCAAATGGTCATGGAGATTAGATCAAAGATGGGTGATGATCCATGTGCTGCTTCTTTTTGGCCGTACGGTCCCGGCAACAACCAGCCTCCTCCTCCTCCTCCTCCTCCTCCAGCTCCGCCGCTATTTTAATTAGTTTAATTTTGTTTTTTTAAAACATTAAATTTGTAATGAATATTTCGATGAATATTATTTAACATTAATTTAACATTTTTAATGTCTAATGAAAATTTATTTGGTTATAAGTTTTTTAACTGTTAATAAATATTTTTTTTTTAAATTTATACCGACGGATTTACAGAGAGAATATGTCCATCGGTATTGTAGTATCGTTTACAATATTTACGGTCGTGCCACAATTGCCGACAGAATCACTGACAGCAATCACCGACGGAATAGTGCCGTCGGTATTTCACAGAGAGTTGGAAAAAAATTACGGGCCTGTGCCACAATTACCGACGGACTCACCGACAGAATTACTGTTGAATTTTACAGACGGAATATTCCGTCGGTAACTTGGTGGCGGGAATTTATTTTTTTGGCGCGCTTATCCGTCTGTATGTCTGTCGGACTTTTTGTCGGTATTTTTGTTTTTTTATTTCCGACAGAAATGGCGACGGAATTAGAATTACCGACGCTCATGACTCCGAAGGATTTGTTTCGTCGGAGATACCGTCGGTAATATTTTTACCGACGGAATTAATCCGTCGGTAAAACTGTATAATGGCGTAATATGTGTATGTGCGAACATGTAGATATGATGTGTATTAATATACGTATGTGGTATTTTTCTTATGAGGATGTTATATTGTGAAATTATATGAGGTCCGCATAACGAAAGTACTAATTGTATAACTTGTCATTCAACACTCGTATATGAACTCATGATAACAACAAGGCTAGAACAGGAATGTGAATTTATTAGTATGTCAATATGATGTAATGTAAACCTATGAGTATGAAAATATAATATTATGGGCATGTGTATTGAGAATCCATTTTATGAGAATGTTGATTTACGTTATCCTACATAGATTGTGTCTTGTTAATGAATGAAATGCAATTATAAATCTGCAGAATGATATGGTGAAAAACATTCAGAATCTGACAAAAACAAAATCCATCGATTTTAGTCTTGAAAAAGTCAGGTCGTTATAGGAACACCAGACTCGAGACACAATTACGCCCGTGTATGATCATCAATGATGGAGGGTAGCCCTACTTGTTGGGAGATTGGGCTTTAACTTATGTTTTTGGGTTTAATTTATTATTTTTAGTTGATTTTGGTTATTAACTTGATAATATTTTATTTTGAACTTCAGTTTTGTTTTTGTGGGCGTTTGGCCTAAATGTTAGTTGTTTTAAGTTTTCTTACTTAAGCATAGTTTTAAATAATAGAGTTGTAAACTTTTCCAACCCTCTTTCTCTTCTCCTTTTCAGAATCTGTTCTCCTTCTTCAGCTTTTTTTTCTTCTGCTTCTTGGCTTCTTCTTTCTTTTCTCTTGCTTCTTTCAATTTTTGTTTATTGTCCCGCATCAACTGCTACCAACCAGTCTTAATATATTATAGCTACAAGACCGATTACTTATAAATTATTTTTAGTGATTATTCGACATCAAAACATAAGCTATGGCTCGCGCAGGCGCTAGCAGAAAACAGTTCCTTCAAAATATTCGTAACATTTGCAAACCATTATTCGGCCAAACCAAACATCCATATATTTTATTTGTTACAAGGATGTCAAAGGTACCAATATTGTATGTAAAGCTAGCATAGTTAAGAAGCTGCAGTAATCTTGAAAACGTTCAACCGGGCATCATCCACAGCTAATTCAACGTTGTCTTTGAACTCTCGGTATGTGAAATTTTTATAGATTGCTGGATGATCATTGTCTATCAATTCCCTAGCCGGTTCTATTGTAGCATCATCTGATGGATTGCAATAGGTGGCGATGGATAAACGATCCTTTTCACAAGTCACGATAACTCGATGGGGCAAACTCTTGTATAGACGGTTGCTAAGTACCTGCAGATACAAAAACAATCAGATAACCACACATGTCGAAAGAACTACTCAACGCAAAATCTCAAGCTGTCGTTGGGAGCACAAATCAGAATATCCATGTTAGCTTAATCTAATCTCAACAATAGGATATAAGCAAATAACATAAACTCACCTGCAGTAGGTCACCGGTTAAAACAATCAAGTGGTTTGGGCTAAGATTAACATTCATCCATTCCCCATCGTGTAGAATCTGAAGTCCATGAACATTCTGTTCCGACAAAATTGTGATTATGGTCGGGTCCGTATGGTCACGAAGTACACAAGTAAGCTCTGAATCTTCTTGTTTACGTGCTGGATAGAAGTTCATAGCTACTTTTTGTTCATGGTTGCTCAGTAGCTTCTTCTTTATGTAATCTCTTTCCAGGCCTAAACTCTCACATATGGCCTCGCCTAGTGCGAACTCCACCCTTTTAGCGCTTGTACTAAAATCAGTGACTCTTTCCCTATACATAACCATGCCAACATCAAGATGGGAAGAGGAGAAAAAAGAGACTAAATGGTATTTGAAGGGCATTTGTTTACCTGAATGAGGGAGGAATTGAAGGCCATTGATTTGCATAATCTCCAATAAGACAAGAAACATATGCCAGTTCCCTTACGAGAGAGACATTTTCGCCGGTAGTATAAGCACGAAAGTACTCGATGGGCTTGCGAGGTTCAGTATTGTCAAATTTTCCAGGTTTAGGAGTGTAAAATTTCAACTTTTCTCGCTCTGGCCATCTGAAGAAATCCATTGTTGCGCCGCCCAGGAAGTTGTTGAAAACGGTCTCTGGAATTCCATGGTTCTTCACCTGTAAATTGCTGGAAGGTAAATCAAATCTAATCACGACTTAAAATATATATGGGAAAAGGGGGAATTAAGAACTTACGATGAAGGCACCATAGTGTTGACATGCATGGCCAATTTGTTTAACGATTTGAGGGCGGCGAGGACCCTGAAGTCCCTCCACGTCAACGACAGGGATGAAGCCATCAGCTGATATCTCAACCCCTACCGATACAAGCTCATCACTATGAACAAGTTTTAACGGATCAGTAGGGGAAGACATGGCCGCTATTTGATCAGTCTGCGAGTGTTAGTGATCTGGTAGCACTGGTCAGTGTTCTTAAGTTTAATTTTATGGTTGCTAGAAGGAGATGATCGTTTGGTTTATTTATCTGTGTTTCTTGGAATTTAGTCATTTATTGTAGATGAATGGATGATGGGATAAGACTTGGTGGCCACAAGTATGCTATCCTCGGAGTTGCCACACGAATTCGTTAGGTAATGATATCATCCAAGGAGATGATTTTGATCCCAATGGAATTTTTTTTTTTAACGTTATGAATAACGATGCCTTTTTGTCTCTTTTTTTTTTTGTTAGCATGGTAAGTAACGGGGAAATCTTCAGTACTTCAATGAATAAGAGATTGACACGTGAAATTTGGATCCAATTCACTTGGAGTGCGAGTGAATATTCAAGGAAAGTGCATTAAAGCAATACAAGTGAATTTGATTCCAATCATGCGTTTCAATCTCTTATTGTAGTATCTATTTCGGGAGTATTGGATATTTTCCCATGAGGAACCATCAATTAGTTCATTCTAAAAATTAAAGAAGCTATCCATCGCTGATTATTATATACCATATTTACGTAAGGTGGATTCTTAGGAAACTTGAATTATAAAAACATTCACGTGACTTGTCCATTTACATAAAAAAAAAAAAAATTTCGAAATATACTTGCATTTTACATAAAAGCTGTATATTTGATTGATCTTATGTAAATCATCTATTTATGTCAAAATCTACAAAATTATGCAATATATAACTTGATGTAGAATTGTTGTTGTAATTAACATGTCTGTTTGTTACAAAAAACTAAGCTTATCGGGAATTTTTGAAAAATTCAATGTTTTTCTTAAATTTATTTGCGTTTACATGATATATGAAAAAATGGACTATTTTACAAAATATACTTTCATTTTACATAAAAATTATTATTTGATATGGTTGGGTAAACCTAATAAGACCCAAGATGGAATTCAAGAGGTTGCCAAAATACCCTTACTAGGCCAGGAGTCAGAGTAAACAGAGGGTTGACCTAAAGAGTAAGTTATAGGATACGACACAAATACCTAACGTATAAATACTTAGCAATAATGTTGGAAGAGGTAACATGCTCATTACTATAATGACCCAGCATTTTCTCATAATTAAAATCGATGAATTTTTTTTTGTAAGTCGTTGGGTTCTCGATGCTTTTTATAAATCATTCTGTGAATTTATCAATACATTTCATTCATTAGCAAGGCATAACCTACATAGGATAAAGCACATCAACATCCCATAAAAAGTGACAATACACATTCCCGCAACGGTGTTTAGGGTTTATCGTAATAGAATTCATCTCTTAGTATAGTGCAATACTCATGAGATTTCACAACATATCATTCTCATAAAAGAGAATATCATATACATCCATTCACCACATCATGTTTACAAGATTATACTTTCGCATTCGTATTTCATTACAATTTTCGATACAAGTCTTTACAAAAGTGCTGAATGAAAAATATTCAACTAGTTCGTTCGTTCTTATCAAACACATAACACCCAAAACATACCATTACATAGCATATGTAACATCCCTCATTCCGGGATAAAAAACAACAATCTCATGTCAACCGAAAAACAGAGTAATAAATTATTTTTTTCTTTTATATATATATACTCATAGTTTTCGTATTAAAATCTACCGAAATTTTGACGGAGTCCCCCTATACTGGAAGGTCCCAAGTTATCGACATGTAACCTGTTTACACTTCTAATAACTCGCATCTCATAACTTAATCTCAACCCAATCATTCTGGGTTTCAATTCCACAAATATTCTCACACCTATCAACCACAATATTTATGATATATATCATATAACAAAATATCATTATGGATGGATAAAAAAATATAAATACATAGACATGAAATATGGTTATATGAACTACAGAGTTAAGTTCATTCAATCAAGTTTAAACATTAATTATACAAATTAAGTTATACAAACATTTTCATGTTTACAAAATACAAGGGTATACTCCCTAGAACCTAAATTACAAGAAGGGAATATAAGCTAGGATCTACTCCTGTCATGCATGCGATGATCCTGAAACAAAATACATATTATTGAAATGTGAATATCACATAAATATTTCAATAGGGTAACATGCATTCATATTTTGTTCACTTCTCCCCTTTGGTTTTCATTAGAATCTACTATTAATAATTGTTCCCTCTTCCACTATTAACCTCCATTCCAGACTTTATAAGATCAAACATGATTATTTTTGTTTAACACATTATCGATACCACTTTCACTAGTATCATCATCATCACCCCGTAGGAGTCGATGCAAGGTGATCCCCTTACCCGAGATTATAACATACACTAAATGTATGCTAGTTAATACATGTTTGATCCCCTTATCTGGGATCCTAACATACACTAAATGTATGTTAGTCCAAACGTGGCGATCCCCTTACCAAGGATCCTAACATACATTAAATGTATGCTAGTTTACGCCTCAAATCAAACTTCTCATATTTCCTTTGTCATTGATAATTTCATCACTTGTCAATTCACACAACAACCTTTCCCCTTGAATACACGTACATTCAGTAATTCACATTTCACATCGGTAATATATATTAAATTATGGAATTTAACTAGAAGGTATATGTGCGATTCACCTACCTACAATAGAAGCTCTACTCATGCTCCTCTGCTGCAGCTGTTGCACCATACCTATGGTCCCTCTTGCAAATCACAGGTTCATCATCTCATAAATTTTCCTCACTCAAGGATATGTTTTATAATAACCATATCAACAACCAATAAGTCTTTCTTTCAGTCATTTCTTAATATTTTATGTTTTTCTCATTTCACCCATTAATATTTTCGTTCTTTGTCCAACCACAGTTATCATTCATTTCTTTATATTTGAACTCTTTCTATTTAAATCCCGAATTGTCATTGTCTACACATTGAACTGTTGTTGTCCGACCTCTCCTCAGATTTTTAACTATTTCTAGAGTTATAAAACTGCGATTCATGCGAGATTAGTCTCGTTGGAAAGCTAAGACATGAGGCTACAAGTTCTCTTAAGAAATGAGAACCCAGTTTTGCCTCTAAGACAGTCAAAAGTGCTCATCAACAAACACTTGGACTGAAACTGTCCAACTGTTGCTGTCTCGTTTTTTAACTTTTACTTTCTGACCTCTCCTCAGATTTTTAACTATATCTGGAGTTATACCACTCCGATTCAAAGCGAGATTAGTCTCGTTGGAAAGCTAAGACATGAGGCTACAAGTTCTCTGAAGAAATGAGAACCCAGTTTTGCCTCTAAGACAGTCAAAAGTGCTCATCGACAAACAGTCGGACTGTTACTGTCCAACTGTTACTGTCATGTTTTTGAATTGTTATTGTCTGACCTCTCCTCAGATTTTTAACTATATCTAGAGTTATAGAACTCCGATTCAAGCAAGATTAGTCTTGTTGGAAATCTAAGACATGAGGCTACAAGTTCTCTAGAGAAAGGAGAATCCAGTTCTGCCTCTAAGACAGTCAAAATTGCTCATCAACAAACACTTGGATTGTTACTGTCTCATTTTTTAACTGTTACTGTTTGACCTCTTTTCAGATTTTTAACTATATCTAGAGTTATAGAACTCTGATTCAAGCGAGATTAGTCTCGTTGGAAAGCTAAGACATGAGGCTACAAGTTCTCTGAAGAAAGGAGAACCCAGTTCTGCCTCTAAAATAGTCAAATTTGTTCATCAACAAACAGTTGGACTGTTACTATCCAACTGTTACTGTCTCATTTTTGAACTGTTACTGTCTAACCTCTCCTCAGATTTTTAATTATATCTAGAGTTATAGAACTCAAATCTATAATTTAATATCCAGGCATCAATTCATAATCGACTTTAAAATGACTCATAAGACCATGTTTAGAATACCTTACCCGGTACGAATCAAGGTTTTGATCCCTCCTTTTCTTTCTAATGACAGCCGGCCCTCCCCTCTTCTCTTCTTGTTCAATTTTTCTTGTTAATCCATTGCCCACCAGTGTTTATTCTACCTATAACACTTAATCTTGGATGGGTTCTTGAAATTTTGGTGTTTCTCTCCTGATCTGTAAAAATGGATACAAAAACTCCCTCTTTTCTTTCTTCACGATAGTTGCAGATTTGTTTTTGGTGAGAAGAGGAGTATTTATACTCTATAATTATTCTTATTTGCATTTAGGCCCTATTTTCTTTAAGTGTATTCGTTTTGCCCCCACTTCTTTTTTGTTTAGTTTATTTTCTTTAATTTAATCCAGCTTTGATTTTCTCGGGATTTACAGCACATTTCAAAGTATATGAACCCGTGGAATAACTTTCCTACGTACCTTGATTGTGTGATGTCCCTGTTACAAAAACAACATGGATACAAGAATCGTAAACAATCTAAACAACTAAAAGGATGTTATTGTTACTTTTCGTTATCAACTGAAAAATGAGTACATTCTTTCATTTACTCCTCATATGCATTGTACAATCCTTAAAATTTCGCTAAATGTATTATTCTCACTCATATGCCCCAACCTTTCCATAGAAATGGTGGGGCCAAAGTTTAATCATCAGACGGGGTTAATTATTTCACTTTAACTCAGTCATCCACCTTGGATGTTTTTTGCCATTTCTAATTACAACATTTAAACTCAGTCGTCCGTCTCAGATACCATTAACCAAAACTAATCACAAAATTAAACTTGTCATCTCATACGGATACCATCAGCTAAAGCCAATCATCATAATTAACTAGGTCATTCATTAGGATGCCATTAGCAAAAACTAATCATCAATCACAACCTAGTGATCCATTTGAGGTGCCATTAGCCGAAGCTAATCATCAAACACAACCTGATCATCCATCTCAAATGCCATTAGCCGAAGCTAATTATCAGTCACAACCCAGTCATCCATCTCGGATGACATTAGCAAAAGCTAATCATCAAACACAACCTGATCATCATTCTTGGATGCCATTAGCCGAAGCTAATCAACAATTCAATCAACATTTCATAGTCTATTCAACATTCGTGAACAACCCAATTTCATCAATAACTCATTTAACATTTTGTAGTCGGTTTAACATTCATCAACAACCCAATTTCATCAATGACTCAATCAGCATTTCATGGTCAGTTTAACATTCATCACACTGAAACATCATGGTCGGAACAATTTTCACTGCCAAATTGTGGTGTCCTAGAGAATCAGTTTGTTGATGATTTTTTGTTTCAGTGAATCAGTTCGCTGACGAGTTTATGTTGCAGCGAACCAGTTGACTGATGAGTCTGTGCTTCAGCGAATCAGTTCACTAAAGAGTTAGTGGTGCAGCGAATTAGTTTGCTGACGAGTTTGTGTTGCAGGGAATCAGTTCGCTGATGAATCTATGTTTCGGCAAATCAATTTCGCTGATGAGTCTGTGTCAACAGTTCTGTTGATGAATTACATGTCACCAGCGAATTGGTTTCATTGCCGAATTCTGCACCACTAGGGAAGCAGTTTCACTGTCGATTTTCTGTGGCAGACTCCCATGTTAGAAATGATGTAAATACTTATAATGATCTCATTGTATAATTATGTAATATGTGGAACACTTGAATGGGAACATGTGTATTTTTAGGAAAACGTATGGTGACAAGTTATGTGATTATCAAATGTGCTGATTATGATCATTGATGTGTTAGGTTGTGCGATCGGGATTGGATCATCGACTAGGCAATGACACCCCATTGAAGGAATAGGTAGGTGACTTTCACCCACATACGTATATTCATATACATCATATCTACATGTTTTCACATACATATTCATGTTCCATTTCAATTTTTTTTCATTACCAGTCTTTACAAAAAGGGTCGGACGACTAATTGAGTGATTAACACGTCTGTTCATACAGAACTCATATCACCCATAACATGCGAATATATAGTTCCTTTCAAAATGTGTGAGCTACGAAATGAATTTCCTTAGGTACTGTTGCGATGTCGCGGTCGCACAAATTAATTACCCTAGCTTCAAACACAACACACAAGATAGTATAGAGCAATCAAGGGGTCGATCCCACGAGGAAGATTCAAGTCAGATTTTTATGCTAGATGATATGCAATTTGGGGAGGGGGTTTGGATGTTATCTAGGCTAAAGCAAAAGAAAACAGAAAACTATTAAACAAAATTTACTAAAATCAGAAAATTATCAAGAGAACAAACCTTGGTCACAAGCACACATCCACCTACAGAAATCAGAACTAATCATGGAAACGAAACATCAATTTATATTTTGAATATTTATCTCTTCTTAACATTGATTAGTTAACGGATCCGCTGTATAACTAACCCTAACCATCAAACAACCATAGTGTCCGCACTAGTAATTTAATTCAATGGCAGCCTTAAGCACTAGATAAGTTGATTAATCAAGAAAACATAATTGTCCGCAGTCTATGTTTGATTTGATTGAATGATCTCACTAAGATTAATAACGTAGATCCGCCACAATTATTAAACTCAGTTGCTTCACATGTTCATATACCATAACTCTGGTTTTAATATCAAACTTAGCAATAGATTGTCTACAATAATAACTTAGAGTCCGCTCTAGCAATTAAAATAAACAATCATAGGAAAAATAAGCATAGGAGAACAAACATATTCATCATATAAACTGAAAAGAAAAAGTAAAATAAATCTCACAGTTCTTGAAATCCGGAGGTTTCCATGTCCTTGCAACCAAGAAAAAGTGTTTAGCCTTGCATGTTTGTTGAACAACTAATCAAAAAGAAGGAAGAATGCATGATTTTGGGTTTCTTAGAGGAAGGGGGTGTTTTTCCCCTCTTGGCTAGCCACCCCCTTCTCTTCTCTCATTCTTTTTATATCATAGGAAACCCTAGGTCTCTATTTTACAAAATAGTCCTCCCTTAAGTAGACTGTTTACATTTAAGTACTTCAATAACTATTTTCCTAAAAAATGAGAAATAGCCTTGCATGAAATCTTCAAGCTTTGACCTAGAGGAGCTAAATTTCTAAAATAAAAACTTGGATATCGGTTTAGATGCTTCAGAACATAATTTGGACTCGTTTCTTCACGAAACCTGTTTACTGGCAGAATTTAGATGTCATCTTTGAAAACTCATATCGCCCTCATATGACATCTTTTTTGGCTGAAATTTGGAGCGTTTATAGACCTTTGAGTCATGAATCCAAAAACATTGAGTTTGCATCAATTGGACTTCTTTAGCTCCAGATATTCAAGTTGGAATGGCCGAAGGTCAACATTGGCAGATTGCGAGATTTGAGTTTGAAGGCTGCGATTTCCATGCTCTTCCTTATTTTATTTCCTTGCCTTAGATGTCTAGAAAGGTATGGATGTTAGCTTTTTAATGCCACTGGAATCACTTCATTTCAACCTCTAGAGCTCACGCTCTGCACAAAACATCGACTGAAGATGAAATCTGTCAATTATCTCCAATTTACTCCTTTTTGCATCTTTCATCCAAAAGTGCCTTCAAAACATAAAACAAAGAATATCAAGGCACTTGTCTTGCTCTTTTTGATCTATACAATTCTTACATTTGATAAAAAAAAAAAGGCATTTTATATATAAAACATAGGCAAAACACTAGTTAAATGTGGGTGAAACTATCGAATAATATGGTTGCATCATGTACCATGTTGGAATGATGTCCCTGTTACAACACAAGGTAATTTCAAGCATTATAGTCAATTTAAAAACATAATAAAGCAATATTAACGTTATATTTCATTTATGGACCAAAAGAGCATAATTCTTTCATTTCTCCATACTTATGTAAATAC
Source organism: Populus simonii (assembly GCA_007827005.2). Lineage (NCBI taxonomy): Eukaryota > Viridiplantae > Streptophyta > Magnoliopsida > Malpighiales > Salicaceae > Populus > Populus simonii. Next base: position 284,723 of record CM017471.2, read on the forward strand.
CACCCTTAATAATTCGTCAATTACTAAGGCTAATTACAATACTTAAGTCCGGTCATCCATCTCGAATATTGTTAACCAAACTAATGTTATTATCTGCTTAAAGCATAACAATCGTAGTTCTTTCATATACTTGGTATATAAAAAACATAGTACATATGAACATATCAATTCTTGAACTAACTCATAACTCCCAAATTCAGCTATTCTCTTAGGATGCCATTAGTCGAAGCCAATCATTTATTCATTCAGGTCATCCACTTAGGATTCCATTAGCCGAAGCTAATCATTTATTTATCAATCTTGGTCATCCACTTAGGATGCCATTAGCCAAAGCTAATCATTTATTCATTTTATTCATCTTGATCATCCACTTAGGATGCCATTAGCCAAAGCTAATCATTTATCAATCCTAGTCATCCATTAGGATGCCATTAGCCGAAGCTAATCATTTATCAATCAAACATTCTAGAGGTAGTTTATGAAATCACCATGACATGATAATATATCCTTTGTAATGTTCATTCAAACAATTCATATCAATTTGATGTTCACAATAGCATAATAGTAGACCCTTCGTAATACTTGTACAAACGTTTTGTAATAGTTTAACATTTAGTATACATAATAATAGATCCTTTGTAATACATAAATAAACATTCCATAATAGTTTAACATTCGGTAGTATAACACAATAGTAGACCCTTCGTATTACTCATCCAACCATTCTTGACAGTCAATGTTCAACACAATACAACAATAGATCCCTTGAAATACTCATACAAAAATTCATAACAATTTAGCACTATGTATATCACAATAATAGATCCTTCACAATACTCATATAAACATTCGTGATAAATAACCTTCAGCATAATATTGTTAAAACAATTCAATTAACACAAAATAAATATGAACACGAAAGAGATGGAGGCTAGAATTCTCCTTTTTGTTGATTTGTGAAAAGTACATTATTTAACCTAAATACAAAGAGCTTATATATAGGTTAAGCTAAAAATACTATTCCATCCTTAATAAATAAAACAAGATAAATGTATTATTTAACATGTCCCCTCAAACTCACGATGCGGCAACTATAAGCATCGAGAGTTTTCCAACTAGAAAACAAAAATGAGAAATGGAATGCAATTTGGTAAAGAAATCTGCAATCTGCAAAGAAGAAGAAACAAAAGACAAAGTAATGGTGTCATGCTTGAGATGATGATGAGTAAGATGACAATCAATCTCAATGTGCTTAGTTCGTTCATGAAAAACCGAGTTGTGAGCAATCTGAATAAAACTGTGGTTTTCACAATACATAGGAGTAGGATAAAAGAGTGAAACTCTCATATCCACAAGTAACCAACATAACCAAATAATCTCTTTAGTAGTAGATCCCATATCACGATATTCTGCTTCGGTTGAGGATTGAGAAATAATAGATTGTTTCTTGCTCTTCTAAGAAAAAAGAGAATCACCTAAAAAGATACAAAAACCAGTAACTGAGTTGTGATCTATGGGATCACAGCCATGATTAGCATCATAGTATGCATGCAGCTCCAAGGAAGAGGTGGATAAAAGTAAAAGACTCTAGAAGACTAGAAGACTGTACCCCGAAGATATCGCAAAATACAAAGAACAACTCCTAGTGAACAATAGTAGGAAGAGCAACAAATTGACTAACAACATATGCAATATCTGTGTAAACACCCAAAAAAAATGTTGACTCCACAATCGCTGCTAATTTCTGAATCGACAGCGACGCAGTTTTCGCTGACAATTTCTGAATCGGCAGCGACGCAGTTTTATTAAAAGTTGGGTAAACAAATTGGACTGTCTTAAGGAGCTGGGAGGGAGGGGTAAAACTGGTTTTGGAGATACCAAAACAAGGATAAGAACACATCTAAACCAACCCCAAACACCCCACCTCATTTAATGAGGAGTATAAATACAAGGAGTAGAGAGAAGGTGACCATTCCTCTTCCCAAAGTAGTCTACAGCAGCTGCATGTTGCTCTTCTCTTCCTCCTTCCCGATGAAAACCTAAACCAAACCAGCAGAGAGTGCCTTGTGAACATGTAAGGGAGAGTTGAGATCTTGAGAGAAGATTGGACAGCTGCCTAGAGGGAAGGGAAAAAGGGCTAGAAACGTGAGTGGAAGAAGAAGGAGGAGAACCAGCAGGAGAAGAGAAAGAATACTGTCAAACCTTCCCCAAACTTACTTAGATTCAAAAGGTATGGGTCATGAAACTCCCTTCCTCTTGTTCTTAAGACCCAGAACCGGAAATGAAGAAGAAGACCCTAAGAAAATTGACCAAAGACCTAAGCTAGCTGTAAAGGAAACTAAAATTAACTAAGAGGACAAGGAAACAGAAATGGAATGAGGCCAATTCCCAGAACATCTAACAAAAAAAAGGAATAAAATGGAAAGAACAAATCATGGTAGAGGGTCCGCCTTAACTATGAGGTTGGCCAACTTGCATGTGTATGTTCTGCTGAAATTTGTTGAAAGATTATGTGATGGGATTGATTATTGCATGTGTATGTGTGTGTTCATGCTAAAATCATGTGACTTTGCTGGAACCTAATGACAAATTGCATGTTCTGCAGTGAATTTGTGATTCACCGTCGAAGTTGAGTTGTCTATAGCGAATTTGTGATTTGCTGCCGAAACTGAGTTGTTCGCAGCAAATTAACATTCGCCGTCGAATTATGTGTTCTGCAGCAAATTTGTGATTCACTGCCGAAGTTGAGTTGTTCGCAGCGAATTTGTGATTCGCTGCCCAAAATTGAGTTGTCTGCAGCGAATTAGCATTCATTGCCGAATTGTGTGTTCTGCAGCAAATTTGTGATTCGCTGCCGAAACTAAGTTGTCTGCAGCGAATTTGTGAGTCCCTGTTGAAACTGAGTTGTCTGCAGCGAATTAACATTCGCTGCTAAAAAAGTGTTTACTGCAGCAAAGTAGCATTTGCTGCCAAAATTGTGGCGCCAGCAGCGAAACAGTTTTCGCTGCTGAATTGGGCAACCTGCAGCGAACCAGTTTTCGCTATTGAATTGCGCAGCCTGCAATGAATCAATTTTCATTGCCAAACTTTTCGGTCTGCAGCGAGTAAGTTTTCGCTGCTGATTTCTACAATAGGCCTCCTAGGCGGAAATGACTCAAATGCTTGTAACAATTTTATTGTATGATAGTGTAAAATGTGGAACACTTGAATGTGAACATATGAACTATTGAAATAAGTAGGTGATGAATGTGATTCAAAGAAAAAAATGTACTGATTTATGACCATTGATGTCTTAGGTGGTGCGGTCAGGATCAGACCATCGTCAAGATAAGGACAATCCGCAGGTGGAGTAGGTAGGTGACTTTCACCTTCCTTTTTGATAACGTTGAATTATGAAATACTTTATCATGAATGATACCGTGTTGTGTTAGTACAAATATCAGATTGCCAAATGCTTAGATGTCGACAAATGATTGATTAGCTTTGGCTAATGGCATCCGAATGGATGACCATGACAAACGGTTGATTAGTTTCGGCTAATGGCATCCAAATGGATGACCGGGACAAATAATTGATCCCGGTTGATTAGCTTCGGCTGATCGCATCCGAAGTGGATGGTGGGGGCGAGTGAACGGTTAACCTCGACAAATGATGTCTTAATAGGATAGCCGGATTTAAGATTATGGTTGATTGCAAGAATTGGTACAATTATATGAACAACAAGTCGTTCATACCAAGTACATAAAGGAACTACAAATGTCACGCTTCAAACATGGGATAATGTTCGTGCTTCATTAAACTGTCAGACTGCTTATTATCATTATTATTATTAAATAATCGCATTCTTATAAATGTTTTATAGTACAGCAGGAACGTCATACCAACGAGGTGCCTAGGAAATCCAATACACGAGAACCTACTTTTGCAAGGAATCATGTAGTTGCATTCTAAATCACAATGTATTTTGTATGAATCAATGTAATGAATGTATAACTATTATTAGATCCTTTTTGTTTAACTTTGTGATGACTATTAGTAAGATAGGAATGCAACTCATGTCTATGTATGTATATTTTACAGGTTCGTCGAATACCGACACGATGGGTGTCACATACATAAATATATATATAAAAAAAAATTACCATTGTTTTGGGCTTGAAAAGCCGGGTTGTTACAGTTGGTATCAGAGCACTTGGTCTAGACCCTAAGGATCATTGATAATTGTGTTGCTATGGTGAATTTCAGGATGGTATGCGCCCGACAAGGGACACGAACTGAGCCGCCCTCCTTAGAAAGGATAGGCAGGAGCCAAGGTGCCCAAGGTTGGCAAGTCAAAGATCCCTTGGACGATACGACATCTCATGCTCTGATAATACCAACCAAAAAGTTGCAGGAGGGAGTTGCAGTAGTAGGGGAAGGCCGGAGGCCTAACCAGACAGAGGAAGCACCCCCAGTTGCAGCAGAGCAACAAGAAAGTTAGAAGCACAACCGTCAACTATTCCAACTGGTGTGCCCTCACAATATGTAGACGCAAGACTCATTGTACAAATAGTTAAAGCAGTGATAAAGGGCATGGCTGGCTCAGCGACACAAATAATTCCTGCCATGTAGATTCCACAGGCAGCCCATATGACTGGCACGACCACGGACAATGTGGTGCTATTGGTGCAACTAGTCAAGAGTATGAGGGAAATGGGTTGTGAACCGTATATGGGGGAACAAGATTTAGAGATAGCTGGGAGATGGATTAGGAAGGTAGGAAAGACCAGTATTCAAATAAGCATACCCGAGGGTTTGAGGGTAAATTGTGCAACCCAGTTATTGTCCGATAGTGCCATGACATGATGGGAAACAGTTTAGCTAAGGCATGCAACCAAGACACTAACTTGGAGTGACTTCAAGATAGAGTTTGAGAATCAATTTTATTCCAGGTACCATTGCAAGGTGAAGGAACAAGAGTTCTTGCCATTAAGACATGGTGATATGTTGGTATTGGAGTACGAAAGGAGGTTCCATGATCTCTCATTGTTCACCCCACACTATGTGCTGATAGAGGAACATATGATTGAGAAGTTGAAAGATGGTTTGCGATAGGATTTGAGATAAAGATTGATCGCCTTGCGATTTAAATCCATAAGAGAGTTGATTGAGGTTGCACAAGCTCTAGAGGCCTGTATTGGAAAAGGCCAACAGGGACATCAGGGTATAGGTAAAAAGAGAGATGGGGACTATTTCAGCGGTAGACCACCATTTTCGAAGAAAGATAAAAGTGGAGTGTTTGAACAGTATAAGAAAAGGGGAGTTCGATGGTACTGCCTCACCAATATTCAGGTGAGAGAATGATGGTTGGGCAGTCGCACTTGAGGGCAAACTCTTCAACTAGGACCGGTGACCGCAAGGGTGTTGACTATCCTTCTTGTGTAAAATATGGACAAAAACACCCTGGGTACTGCTTAGTTTTCCAGGGTGATGCTTTGTGTGTAGGGGAGAAGGTCATAGGTGGAGGAACTGCTAGTATCTTGGGCAAGGGTGTCATTACTGTGGTGGAAGAGGTCATTATAAGAAGGACTGCCCTAGTAGGAACACTGGACAAGTACAAAGCTATAGGCAAACTCTAGTCGAGGGAGATCGAGAGCACAAAATGATCAGATCCCGAGGAGGGTTTTCCACTTGACACAGGAGGAGGTCAAGGCTGCATCGGATGTGGTGGCAGGTACATTACTAATGAATAATTTTAATGTGCATGTGTTGTTTGATCCAGGTACCACCCACTCATTTATTGCTAGGAGAATTGTCACTAAATTGAGAAAGGGAGTAGAAGTAGTAGAGAAGGGGTTCGTAATTGGAACTTCAATGGGAAATATGGCTGAAACAAATATTATGTATATGGATGTGGGGGTTAGTCTGTCTAGGTATGAAACAGAAGTAGACTTGATTCCATTAGAGTTACATGATTTTGACATAATCCTAGGCATGAATTGGTTGAGTAAATACAAGGCTCTAATAGATTGTTATGCTAAAACTGTTACATTCCAAACACCTGAGGGCGAGAGGAGGATTTTTTAGGGAGAGAGAATTCTCAAAACAATCGCCTTAATATCAGTTGTAATAGCCTAAAGATGTTTGAGAAAGGGATGTATGGGATACCTCGCATAAATCATAAACACTAATGATGAAAGTCCACGACTAAAGGATATTCCTGTGGTGAAGGAAATCTCAGATGTGTTTCCCGAAGAACTACCGGGACTACCCCCGGAGTGAGAGGTAAAGGTGTCTATAGACACTTTTCCTAGAGTCCCACCCATAGCCCAACAATCATACTGGATGGCTCCGGCAGAACTGAATGAGTTAAAGACTCAACTACAAGAATTGTTAGACAAAGGATTTATACGGCCCAGTAATTCTCCTTAGGAGTGCCGGTTCTATTCATAAGAAAGAAAGATGGAACTCATAGACTTCATATTGACTATCGACAGTTGAACAAAATAACAATGAAAAACAAGTATTTTTTACCTCGGATAGATGATTTGTTTGATTAATTAAAGGGAGTGAGGGCATTTTCGAAGATAGATTTGAGATCAGGGTACTATCAAATGGAAATTAAAGAAGTGGATGTAGCAAAGACCGTATTTAGAACCCGTTACAGACACTATGAGTTTTTGCTGCTACCGTTTGGGTTGACGAACACCCTAGCCCTCTTCATGTACTTAATGAATCAGGTTTTCCAACCATAACTTGATAAGTTTGTGGTTGTAGTCTTTGATGATATACTGGTGTATTCAAATTCCTTCGAGGAACATGAAGAACACTTGAGGCAGAATTTACAAACCTTGAGGGATCACCAGTTGTATGCAAAATTGAAAATTGAGTAAATGTGAATTTTGGCTGGAGAGAGTGACATTTCTAGGACGCGTCATTTCAGGCGATGGTGTTTTTGTAGACCCCTAGAAGGTTGAAGCAGTCTTGAAATGGGAAAGACCAACTTCGGTCACTAAAATACATTGCTTCCTAGGACTTGCAAGATACTATCGAAGATTTATCGAAGGGTTTTCCCTGATTGCAACCCCTTTGACCCAGCTAACTAGGAAGGATAAGAAAAGGGTGTGGTCGGAAGATTGTGAGAAAAGCTTCCAAGAGTTGAAGAGGAGGCTCACCACTGCTCCAATGTTAACCCTTCTGTAACGACTCAACTTTTTCAAGGCCAAAATTGCTGGAATTTTTTTCTTGTTTGGTTTCTGGATGTTTTTCATCATATCATTCTTCAGATTTATCACTGCATTCTGTTCATTAACAAGGCACAATCTATGTAGGATAACGTAAATCAACATTCCCATAGAACAGATTCGCAATACACGTGCCCATAATATTATTTTTCCATACTCATTGGTTTACATTACATCATATCGACATACTAATAAATTCACATTCTTGTTCTACTCTCTTTATCATCATGAATTCATACAAGAGTGTCGAACAACAAGTTACACAACTAGTACTTTTGTTATCCTGACCGCATGTAATTTCAAACATGAATCCTCATTAGATGAATACCTCATATGAATATTCATACACATCATATCAACTTGTTCGTACAATTCGGCAGCGAACACTAGTTCGTTGCAGACAACATAACTTTAGCAACGAACGTTGATTCGCTGCAGACAACATAGTTTGCGGCAGCGAACACTAGTTTGGTGAGGACAACACAAGTTCATTTTGCAAGGTTTTTCTTAATTCATTCATTCCATGTTTTCACTTACATTATGGTAATACATCAACACAACCACTAGCAATTTCATAATTCACAAGTGTTCATTTTTTGTCACGAACATAATTCCCTTAAGGTGTTCATCTCGACAGATTCTCTCATTGTTCCCTCGATCATATGGTTGGACATTGCTGCCCATTACACTTAGCTACACATGCAAATCATCATATTTCTACACATGCAAATCATCATATTTCTCTTAAGTATAATCTCAATCACAATTCACAATTTATTCTCTTGATTCACAATTACACATGTTCGTTCATTAAACAAACAAAACTGAAGCATTATATGGTGTGGTCCCTGTTTCAACTACAACATGCTTTCTTGGTTCATTAATAACACAATTTGCACTTCACATAATTCCACCACCTTTCCATATAATTTCATCAATCAAATATGCAGAATTTACATCATCAACACAAGTATGATTCTGTCGTAGCTAATCCGAGAGAGAGAAGGAATTCTTGCTCAAACCCTTCAGAAGTCCCTCTCTTGGGAGCACCTGCCAAGAGTAGTTAAAGAAGTCACACCTAGAACATGCTGGTAGTTGAAGGGCTTCCCATTCTCCTGCAACCCCATGATCATCTACAGTTGGAATATCAAGGGTTTAAATAATCCCCTGAAACAACATGAGGTTGTTGGCCTCATGAAGAAATACAAGATGGATGTTTGTGGTTTACTTGAAACCAAATTGATTCCCTTTAGAGTTGCCAGTATGCACAGGTTTCGGCTCAAACAATGGAAATATGTTACTAATGCAGATGCAACTAATACTGTTAGAATTGTTGTTTTTTGGAATCCATCTACAGTCACAGTTGATTTATGATTAGTACTTAAAAGTGCATTTTTATCAAGGTTTTATATCATCATTTTACACTTGAAGTATCAATAACTCCTTAACTAGAGCATATTTTATAATAAAAAGTCTGATACTATAAGATACCTTTAATTTATGATAAATGTTCATTTTATCAAAGGATTGATTGATGAGTTTAACTACTGAAATTGAAAAGACAAAGAGAGGGCTAAGCTTAGAAAAGAGATGTTGGTTGAATTCAAATTGGAACACCATTCGGTTATTGGATCATAACTGGAGCTGTAGAACTTGGATTTAGGTCTGGTTTATATGTATGGAAAGCTAAGACATAGGCCTAAAACTTTCATGAAGAGTTCAAATTTAAAAGTGCCATTTTAGAGTTCAAATGGTAGCAACAACGAAGAAGTTAGAATCTGTCCTGCAGCCCAGACACTGTTCAGTGTTCAACCCATATCTCGAGTTCTAAAAGTCCAAATGCGCCGATTCTTATTTTGTTGGAAATCTGAGACAATTTTTCAGAACTTTCATGAAGACTATCTGTTCAAATTCTGATGTTAACAATGATGTTTTGTTCAGATTTATGTTGTATAACCCTTGGTATAACAAATACTTGGCACTTTCATAACCAACTATATGGTATAACAAATACTTGGCTCTAGGTTGACCTGCTTTATGCTGCTGTTATCTGTTGTTCTGGTGTTTTGTGCTGCCTTGATGGCTTTGTGTTTTTTCGGTTCAGCAAGCTCCTGTTAGCACTTGCTTTCCAGTATTGTTGTTGGTTTTGCTTTTGTTTCTGGATAGCTTAGATAGCTAGTTTGTTTCAGGGAGTATGTTCCCATCTGTTCAAGGGAGTCTGTTCCCTTTTTGTATATGCCTGTACATATGCCTTGCTAGTTTCCAGCTATGTTTTTTTTATCTATATAATTTCTTACATTTGATCAAAAAAAGAAAGAGCTCTCACTAAGAAAGAGCTCTCAGTCAAGTCAAGAGAGAGAAGCTCCTAGTGTAGTGAGAGAAACGGTCTTTACAATGTCTGTGCTCTTCCCTCTTCGTGCATTATTCTTCTTCTCTTGCTTGCCTCTGCTCCTCAGTGTTCTCTCTTTGGTCAATATGACAAAATCCAAGGTTAAATCCTCAAATCTTCGTTCCACCCAGGGCAATTTTTGGCTTCAAACTAAACGCCATGTGTCTTTGCCCACGCCTAGGGTTCAATCTAGGAGTTACTCTCCGGTTCAACATGGTTGTATTTCTCCATCTCCGACATCCACTCCACCTAGAATGAAGGTTGCATTTGCTAATTTCTCCAGTGCAGCTAGGGTTTCCTCCAAACACAAGAACATAACCATGCAAAAGGCGGCTCCTTTGGCAGTTCCAGGGCAAGCCCCTTGCCTACAGTATGTCCAACTGGGTTTAACCCTAGTGGTTCCCATCGAGGCTCTGATGGTCTCACCTGTACCCCAACTACTGTTCCTACCCCTCAATCATCCTCTATCAGGATCCATCCTTCAACAATTCCTTTTGCTATATCTCCCTCCCCTACTGGTGGCCCTACTCTTGCATCACCGGTGACAGATATGTCTCAGCTTGGTTGTAGCAGAGGTGCTCTTACATACATACCACCAGGTACCTCAAATTCACAGTCTCCTGCTCTTGTTCACTTTCTAGAATATGCATCCTCTGCCTCATGTCATCTTCAGGAAACTGATGTTAGTGCATTTAGTGTTAAGTGGAAGTTTTGCTTGATTGGCTATGTGGCTGGGAAATTCCCAGGTTATGCTTCACTGTTATCATATATTAATTGAACCTGGCAGCATAAAGCTCATTTCACAATGCATGATTCAGGTTGGTTGATCTTTGTATTCTCATCAGAATTGGAGATGTTAGATGTCTTAGGTGCGGGTCTATATGTTGTCTTTGGTAGGCCTCTTATCCTGAAAATAATGCCTGATTTTTTATGATTTTCAATCTCCTAATATGACCACAATGCCTACATGAGTGAGGTTCCCTAATCTGCCATTAAGATGCTGGAATCATATTTGCTTATCCAAAATTGCAAGCATGATTAGGAAGCCAATCCATTGTGATGACCCTACTGCTCAAACGACCCGGCTCTCATATGCTAGAGTTCTTGTTGAAGTCGACCTGCTCTTCGATTTGACATCCTCTATCAATATGATTTTGCCTAATGGCACCACTTTGCCACAGCAGAATGTGTATGAACACTTCCATGCTTCTGTAAGCAGTGTAAGATTCTGAGACATTCAACCCTCACTTGCACCAAAGGACTCAAGCCTATAAGTAAGAACAGGCCTCATAAATCTCCTGTTTGTTCAGCTAGTTCTAGCCCCTCTGTAGAGAGAGCTGCAGCTGAGAAGCAGGAACCATATTGTGTAGGCCCATCTATTGATCCCCAAGTGGATCCAATGTCCACTAAAGCTGCTACCGTTGGTGCTTTGAGGCTTTAGTCTCCTGGTTATAAGAGGTCCAAAGCTGCTACATCTGAGCGCTCTAGCTCCAACCCTCCAATACACCATTCTGAAGCTGGGGTCACTGCAGTTGTAGCCCCTCCCATGAGGCAATATCTCACTAGAAGCAAAGCAGCTGCCATCCCTTGTTTGGGGTTACAAAGGAAGTCCAAGGCTCCTGCTGTTGATTTCCAGTTACTACATAGCTCAGATGACTCTGCTCCATCATCCACCTTCTGATGGTTTCTCATTAGCTATCTTATAGTACTTGTTTCATTTTGTAGACTTACTGGTCTTGGGCATTCTTTTGTGCAAGCCCCCTGCCTCTAAGGCAAGTTTTTGGTTTGGTGCAATTTTTGTTGCCTGTTTCCTATTGTCGTTGAGCTGCCAGTTTAATCTTGTGCAGTCTCCTTTGTTAGTGGCGTCTTATCATGATGTTGTTGTTGCTAGTGTTGTTTCTGGTTTAGATTCAGAGCAGTTGTTCTATTTTGGTGATTTTCCTGTTGTAACTTGGATGGCAGTTGTTGTTGCTGGTTGTTTAGTTTCTGTCAATGCCCCTCTTGCTGGCATTTTGGGTTCCTTTCCAATATCAAGTGTTACTGGATGTTAATGGTGTGTCTGGTTGGTGCCTACTGTTGCTGGTTTGCTTCTGGCCGGTCTCTGTTTGTTGTTGCATTTCTGGGTGGTCTGCTTTGCTGTTTGGTTAAAGAGCCTTTGTTGGTGTTTGTTGGCATTTTGGGTTCTTCTCTAGTAATTAAATGATTCTGGATGCAGGTTGCTTTTGGTTTTACCCGCTGTGAAGGCTTTTGCCTGCTGGTTAGGTTTGCTAGCTAGCTTATGTTTTTATTTCAGGGAGTTTGTTCCCTTTTATCAAGGGAGTTTATTTCCTTTCTCTAGTTTGTATATGCCTGTATAGTTGACTTGCTGTTCTCCAACTATGTTTTATTTTGATCAATAAAATTTTTTACATTTGATAAAAAAAAAGCTCTCAGTTATTCAGTCAAAGAGAGAGAAATGCTCTCCTCCTCCATGGAGTGGATTCCCTCATGTTTGCTGGCGACTCTTACTGTTTGAATTTTCCCTTGGCTTTCTTTGTCTTCCTTGTTCTGCTCTCCTCCTCTTCTCTGTTTCCCACTCCTCTGATTTTCAACACGTCCCTGTTTCCCCCTCTTTTCTTTTTTGTTGCCCGTTCCTCTTTTCAAATGGCAAAGAACAAAAGAAAGGCTACTTCTACAGTAGCTTGTAGACAAGACATTTTGCATGCTCCTATTGCTATCCCGAATGATCATGATCATGATGGTGATGTTCGGTGGTTCTTGCCCTCACAGTTGTTCCTGATACCAAACCCAATGCTGTTCCTTGTCAACCCTGCACAAATCTCCCCCCCATGCCTTCATCTTAACCTAGCGATGTGTGTCTTAGTGATCTCCAACCTGCTTCTGTGATGGTGGTTGCTTCTGGCTCTACGTCCTTGGATGAGGTCCGAGTGGAAGATTGTTCTATTGATTCAGATGAAGAGATCTTGGAAGAGGATCAACTGGATTTTAATTTTACGGATGAAGAGTGTCATGACTCCCCAAATCTTCTACTTTGCTCCCTGCTGTGAAAGTGTCTTCCCCCCTTCCTTCTGGAGGTCGAGTGCCTAACACTACCACTGTAGCAGGCAACCCTATCTTCACTCCTGGTAGTAGCAAATGGAGGGGCATTTTCTTTTCAAATAGATCTATTGTCTCCTGTACCAAACTTCAAAATTTCTCACTTAATCATCTCACTAAAACTTGTGCCATCTCCCCTGAGGACATTCAACCAAAGTTTGAAGTTTGGAACTTTTGTGCTGTGGGATATGTCTTGGCAAAAGCCTTGGTTATAGGGCTTTGAATAGTATTATCTCTAATGTCTGGAAATGTGAGGCCACCCTTACCATTCATGACTTTGGGTGGCTGGTATACAGATTTAAATTAGAGGAGGACAAGCTTACGGTTCTTCATGGAGGACCTTACCTTGTGTATGGAAGGCCCCTTATTCTGCTGCTTATGATAAAATTTTTTGACTTTTCCAGTGAGGAAATGTCACGGGTCCCAGTTTGGGTAAAGTTTCCAAACCTTTCTTTATGCTGCTGGTCACCTGTTTGTCTATCAAAGATTGTCAGTGTTCTTGGGAAGCCTATTCAATGTGACCAGTTTACCTCAAATCTTTCTCGTATGTCATATGCATGTGTGTTGGTTGAAATAGATCTTCTTGAGGAACTTCGACACCCAATTGAGGTCTCTCTTCCAGAGGGTCCTACTTTGCATCAAAAGGTTGTTTATGAAACTCTGCTGAAGTTCTGTAATTTCTGCCATGTTCTTGGTCATTCACGCCTCCTCTGCCCCAAAGTTGCTGCTAATACCAACAAGGTGCCTATCAGTCAGCCCCAGGCTCAGGCTATGCAAGCAGATAAAGAGAGCGTTTTTAGCAGATTGGGACCACAACTTCAACACCAAGGGTCTCTTCCTCCTAAATTGTCATAGGTGCAAGGTCAGCCTTCTCATGATCAGGTCATTCCACTGCCTTCTAGGGTGGATACAGTGCCAATAGCTGATAATGTTGTCCTTGAAGTTTGGGTTTCTGTGGAGTCTAGGCGTAAGGCCGGCAAGCAGTCTTGTTGCAATCCAAAGGGGAAGGAGGTGATTATAGCAGAGCCAGTGTCTACTGTCAACACTTGTGAAACGCCTTCCCGCCTAATATGTGCAGGAGAGGTGCGGAACACCTCCCCTTCCAGAACTGAATTTTTGGTGGCTAATCCTTGTGCTAGAGAGGTTCAGAGAAATGACCTATTGGTAGCTCATACTAGAGACAGTGTTCCTGCTGGAGACTCTAAAAGTGTCCCTCTCTTAGGGATGCCTACCAAGAGTGGAGTCAGAATTCGTAGCCAGAAACAACGTAGTCGTAGTGGAAGGGTTTCCCCTTCCCCTGCACTCCCATGAATATATATAGCTGGAATATTAAGGGACTCAATAATCCCCTGAAACAATATGAGGTTGTTAGCCTCATGAAGAAGCATAAGATGGATATGTGTGGTTTACTTGAAACCAAATTGACTTCCTCCAGAGTTGCCTGTATGTATAGACTTCAGCTCAGGCACTGGCAGTACCTTACAAATGCGGATGCAGCAAGTACTGCTAGAATTATGGTTTTTTGGAATCCAACTACGGTCAAAGTTAATTTGATTGCATCCTCTGAGTAGGCTCTTCATTTTTTTGTTAGCAATTTGATCTCTTAGTTTAGCTTCATGATTACTTTTGTATATGGTTTTAATACTATTTCTGCTAGACGATCTTTGTGGGGGGATTTAAGGCAATGGAATTCTAGTTACCCTTGGATGGTTCTTGATGACTTTAATTATGTACTTTCCTCAGCAGATAAACACAATGGTAAGGCTATTTCTTCATATGAAATCTCTGACTTTCAAGAATGTTGTTTCGATCTTGGCCTCCAAGATGTCAACTTTACTGGCTGCCATTATAGTTGGACAAATGGTTCTGTTTAGAGCAAGCTTGATCGGATTTTGGTTAATCCTTCATGGTCTTTTTTGCAGCGCCTCACTCATGTTCACTTTGGCCCTCCAGGTGCATTCACAAATCATTCTCATGTAGAAGTTCGTCTGGATCCGTATGTACAGGGTAGAAAAAATTTCAAATACTTTAACATGTGGGCTTCACATGATCAGATATTGGAGGTGTCTCTTCTCATTGGTTCTCTCTTGTATGTGGCACTCCTATGTACATGTTCTGTCGCAGGCTTCAACTCCTGAAAGGACATTTGAAGGAGCTCAATCGTCTCCATTTTAGTCATATATCAAAACGAGTATTGCGGCTTGAATCTAAATTGGAGCATCTTTAATCTGTATTACAGCAAAACAGGGATAATCAACTCTTATTTGCAAAAGATAGGCTTTTTCGATCCAAATTGTATACTCTGAAGTTTGCGGAAAAACAATTCTTCAGTCAAAAGATCAAATGCAACTTTCTTAAGCACAGTGACAAAGGCTCAAAGTTCTTCCATGCTCTCATGGGTCAGAACCATCGGAGGAACTTCATTCCAGCCATTATGTGCAGCCATGGCAGTCTTAGCAATTCCTTAAAGGAAGTGGGCGATGAATTTGTGGCTTATTACCGGCAGTTACTCGGCACATCCAAGACCACCATTCCCCTTGACAGTGTAGTTATTCACTGTGGCCCGTGTCTTCCATCTAGTTCACATGGCCCTTCTTTTCTCCAGTTTCTCATAAGGATATATGAAAGGCAATCTTTAGCATTGGTAATGACAAAGCTCCAAGCCTTGATGGCCATTCCTCTTTTTTCTACAAGCAAGCCTGGTCTGTTGTGGGAGGGGATTTATGTGTGGCTGTTCAAGATTTCTTCCATTCTGGCAGACTTCTTAAACAGGTTAACCATTCAATTATTGCTTTGGTCCCCAAATCAATGAATGTTTCTTCTCCATCTGATTTCAGGCCAATTTCATGCTGTAATGTTATTTACAAAGTGATTGCAAAGATTTTAGCTGGTCGCCTTGCTCAAGCTTTAAAGGACATTGTCAGCCCCATACAGAATGCATTTTTAGGTGGTAGGTTTATGAGTGACAACATTAATCTTGTCGAGGAGCTTCTTCATCAATATGGCAGGAAGCGTTCGTCACCCCACTATTCGCTAAAAATTTATTTTAAAAAGGCTTTTGACTCTGTCCAGTGGGAATTCTTGGAAAACCTCCTTCGCCACCTTGGCTTTCCAGCTAAATTTGTTCTTTTTGTTATGCAATGTGTATCTACTGCCTCCTTGTCTGTAGCAGTTAATGGTGATATTCATGGGTTCTTTTCGGGGAACAGTGGAGTTAGACAAGGAGACCCCTTGTCCCCATACCTTTTTATCTGCTGTATGGAATATTTCTCCAGAATGCTCAAGCTTGCTTCCTAGCAGGAGGGCTTTCGTTTCCATCCAAAGTGTGACGTGCAAGGTATCAGTCACCTTGCTTTTACAGATGATGTTTTACTTCTCTCCTGTGGTGACTCCTCTTCAATTCATTGTATTCTCCAACAGCTCACACTCTTTGGCCAGACTTCTGGTTTGGACATAAACCCGCAGAAATCATCCATTTTCTTTGAGGGAGTAGGCAATGTTCAAAAGCAATCTATTCTCACTGCTTCTGGCTTCAGAGAAGGGAGGTTTCCTTTCACATATCTTGGGGTCCCTCTAAGTCCCCATAGGTTGCTAGCCAGCCAGTTCTCGTCGCTTCTGTAGGATTTGACATCATTAGTTAGAGGATGGATTGGCAAACATCTTACATATGTTGGGCATTTGGAGCTCCTCCGGTTTATTATTTTTGGGAAAGTCCAATTTTGGTTAAATATTTTCCCCATCCCTGAAATTATGGTGAGGAATATTATTAGCATTTGCAGAAACTTTCTATGGACTGGGGACGTCAAAAGAGGTACCTCGGCTTTGGTTGCCTAGAAGACTTTGTATGCCTAAGACAGAAGGTGGTCTTGATTTATTTGATCTTAAAAACATGTAACAGAAGCTTTCTTGGCAAGTACCTATGGAATATTCATCTTAAAACAGATTCAATTTGGATTTGGTGGATCCACCATTTCTACTTGAGCAGTGGCACCATTTGGACTGTCCTAGCACATCACTCCTTCCCCACTGTGGAAAGTTATCATCTATGTTAGGGACCTCATCTCTCAGCACTATGGGGACTCAGAAGCGAGTATAACTTTGATGAGTAGCTAGTCTAATGATGCAGATTGTTTTCTTGCCCATGAATATGATTTCTTCAGACCGGTTGGTTCAGCAGTCTCATGGGGTTGAGTGGTTTAGGAACAGTGGTCTCTGCCTAAATACAGCTCCATCCTCTGGCTGGCTATCTTGGGAAAGCTTCGGACTCGTGACAGGTTGAGGTTCATCCCTATTGATCCCACTTGTGTGTTCTGTAGGCATGAGGAGGAGTTACATGGTCATCTGTTTTTTGCTTGTGACTAGACATGTTGTTTGTGGGCTAAGATAAAATCATTGGTGCGGATTGGCAGGAACATGCTGACTTTGAACAATGCTATTCGTGGGTTACACTCTCAGAAGAACAATATGGAGGCTCGGATGGGAAGAGTTTCCCTGGGCATCACGGTGTATCTCATTTGGGAGGAAAGAAACAAGCAGGTTTTTTATGGGAAGACTAGGGGGGTTGATATAGCTTTTAGGAGATTTCAAATCCTATTTTATGTTGTCTTCCATTTTTATGAAAAGGATCATTTCCTTCTACACGTAGGCTGATAGTTTCAGCATGGGTGGTCTGTGGTCTATAAATTGTGCTGCAGGCATCCTCCCCCATGTTTGTTCTTCATGGTTCTTCTTTTTCATGAGAATCGCCGTTACGTGAATGCATGGTGAACTTGGTCATGCATATTGTTTTTACGTGCTAGAATTTGCTACTAGGCCCACCTATTTTTGCCTTCGGGTGGTTCGTGGACTCAAGTCTATGGTTGCTGGCATTATTATTATATGTAAATAGGGATGGGATTATTTATGTAGGTGGTTAGTGGTTGGCTTCCTCTTTATGCTCGGTTATCCTAGGCACCTGTAGTCTTTGGGTTCCTAAAATAATTGATGGTCTGTTACTTTGGGTTGTATTAATTCTTTTGTGCTTTCTGGGAGCCTGTTCCCGCTAGCTTTGTTTTATACATGTGTATATTTGGATTGCTGGTTTCCAGCTAGTCCTTTTTTATCTATAAAATTTCTAACATTTTATTAAAAAAGAAAAGAAAGAGCTCTCAGTTACGGTGGAGTCTAGATGAAAGACAAATAAGCATATCCAAAGTACCTCCAAGGGAAAGGAGGTGATTATAGTTGAAGCTGTTAAGAGTCAAAATCCTGTTACTCTTGCATGTGCTGGTGTGGTTGTTTCCTCGGTCTATGCAGACATGGTTGTTGCTTCAGAATGTGCAGGTGATGTTTTGGAAGTTGCTCCTTCTAGCTTGGAGCCTCCCAATCCCAGGGGAAGGTACTCTGGCCCCAAGGCTTTCAGAAATTCCTCCCTTGGGGGACCCAGTCATGACTAATGGGAAGCATCATACAAAGCAGACTAGTATTGGTAGTAGAAGGGCCTCCCCTTCTCCTGTATCCCCATGATCATTTGCAGTTGGAATATCAGGGGTTTAAATAATCCCCTGAAACAATATGAGGTGGTTGGCCTTATGAAAAAATACATAATGGATATTTATGGTTTGCTTGAAACTAAATTGCTTCCCTTTAGGGTAGCCACCCTGCACAAGTTTCGGCTTCGGGATTGGAAATATCTTTCCAATGCAGATGTAGCTTCTGCTGCTCGTATTGTTGTTTTTTGGAATCCTTGCACAGTTTTTGGTGACCTGCTTGCTTCCTCTGTTCAAGCTCTACATCTCTCTATCCGTAATTCTTCTGGGTCTGATTCAACTAAGAATGGGATATCTGGGAATGTACCTCCTGAACCTCCCTCTACCAAGAGCAGTAGGGGTTATATGACTCGGAGCAAAGGCTTCCTCCCTCTAGTTTTGCATGATACTGGACTTGGTATATCTACGGGTCAGCGACCCGGGCAAATCTCGTCTGAAGACAGCTTGTCAACCACCTACCCTAGATTGCTGTAGTTGATCATAGCTGATACCTATTGTTGCTTCTTGTCTATTGTTAGTTTGTTTTCTTTGGTTCTGTAAGTGGTTCTCGAGGATCCAGTGTTGTGGTTTTTGGTTTGTTGATCTTGGTACGGTTGGCTTTGGTTCTGGTTGTTTGGCTTGTTGTTCTGGAGTTGTTTTTTGTGGTGCTTTATCTTGTTGTGGTGTTGTGTCGCTTCTGAGTAGATATTGCATGTGCAGAGGCATGGGGTTCTTGGTTTGTTTGCTTTGTCTTGTTGTAGTTTGCTGGTGATTGTGCTTGGCCTATTGGTTGCAGTTTGGAGTCTGTGTTTTGGAATGCCTAGCTTATGCTGCTATTCTTTTGCTGCTCTGATGTCTTTGGGTTTTTGTTTTGCAAGGTAGTCTTGCTTTTGTTATAGGGAGCCTATTCCCTTTTTCTAAAGAGCCTATTCCATAT
>CM017471.2:306374-356374 GCA_007827005.2 Populus simonii
TCGTCAAGTCTTGGACTATTCAGTCTGTCCAGACTCAGTGTCAGCACCAGTAGCCGATTCTGTCGACTTTACCGATTTCTTATGTGCTGCCGATTCCAACACTGCCCCTTGTGTCTAAACTAGCATTGTTTCTTCAGCATGTCCCCTGATGATTTTAACCCTGTAACAGTTGACCTCTGCGATCCGCATCAGTCCACGCCCCGAGCCGATCGGACCGGCCGTAACTGTTCCACATCTGACCGGGGCACATCGCCAGTCCCCATCCACTTCCCTCCCAACAATTTCAAGCACTATTTTACTCTCTTTTCGAAGTCCTTTTCATCTTTCCCTCGCGGTACTTGTTTGCCATCGATCTCTCGCCCGTATTTAGCCTTGGAAGGAATTTACCGCCCGATTGGGGCTGCATTCCCAAACAACCCAACTCGCAAACAGCGCCTCGTGGTGCAGCAGGGTCCAACCACGACAGGGCTCTCAACCTCTCTGACGCCCCTTTCTAGGGGACTTGGGCATGGTCCGCCGCTGAGGACGCTTCTCCAGACTACAATTTGGAGGCCGTAGGCGCTAGATTCTCAAGCTGGACATTTCCTGGTTCGCTCGTCGTTACTAGGGGAATCCTTGTATGTTTCTTTTCCTCCGCTTATTGATATGCTTAAACTCAGCGGATAGTCCTGCTTGACTTGGGTCGCAATGAGAGCATCCTAGAAAGTGTCTGAGGGTCCAGGAGATCTCGGGGGTGACAGGTGCGCACTCGACTGTGTCTAAGGGTCTCTTAACCACCACTCGCCATGGCAACCGTTGCTAAGGACTTGATTTTGGGCCAATCACGAGTGGAAGCGTGCGAGAGACCATTATCCGCCCCTGCCCTCATGAGCCGAGGGGAGTGGGGGCGACG
This sequence comes from Populus simonii, assembly GCA_007827005.2. Lineage (NCBI taxonomy): Eukaryota > Viridiplantae > Streptophyta > Magnoliopsida > Malpighiales > Salicaceae > Populus > Populus simonii. The sequence continues at coordinate 307,267 of CM017471.2, forward strand.
ATGCGTGACACCCAGGCAGATGTGCCCTCGACCAAAAGGCCTGGGCGCAACTTGCGTTCAAAGACTCGATGGTTCACAGGATTCTACAATTCATACCAAGTATCACATTTCCCTACATTCTTCATCGATGCAAGAGCCGAGATATCCGTTGCCGAGAGTTATTTAGATTATCACTAGAAGAAGGCGCGCCCCCGATGCCGAGGCTATGGGGGCGTGCTCCTAGTACTCAATTTCCTTGGCGCTTCTCGCGCTGGGGTTCATTTGCGAGCCGTGCAGAGTGTAGATGCGTCCCTCCGCGGCCGCGAGGACGCAAGGGCGGATGCCCCCAAGCCCAGCTTGTCATGCCACGGGTTTGCGGCTTGTTCTGCTAGGCAGGTTTCGACAATGATCCTTCCGCAGGTTCACTTATAGAAACCTTGTTATGACTTCTCCTTCCTCTAAATGATAAGGTTCAGTGGACTTCTCACGATGTCACCGGTGATGAACTGCCCACGTCGTCGCGATCCGAACACTTCACCGGACCATTCAATTGGTAGGAGCGATGGGCGGTGTGTACAAAGGGCAAGGATGTAGTCAAAGCGAGCTGATGACTCGCGCTTACTAGGAATTCCTCATTGAAGACCAAACATTGCAATGATCTATCCCCTTCATGATGAAATTTCAAAGATTACTCGGGCATGTCGACCAAGGCTATAAACTCGTTGAATACATCAGTGTAGCATGCGTGCAACCCAGAACATCTAAGGGCATCACAGACCTGTTATTGCCTCAAACTTCCTTGGCCTCGAAGGCCATAGTCCCTCTAAGAAGCTGGTCGCGGAGGGTCACCTCCGCATAGCTAGTTAGCAGGTTGAGGTCTCGTTCATTAACAGAATTAACCAACCAAAAACAGCCATGCAACACCACCACCTCGTGAAGTTGGATTAGTAGATGAAGCTGCTTGTTGTGGTGTCACATTTGTGTGTTGGTGTTTCCTGTTGTTGCTTTCTGCTACTCAGTTAGTGCACAACATGAGTGCTGCGTTTGGTTGTCTTGTTGGTTGGGTGGTCTATGGTTTGACTCTGCTCAAATCGTGGTCTACTAAACTCATTCAGGCTGGCTTGTTAGGACTCCTTGTTGTCCTGTTTATGAGGTTGTCGTGCCTTTATTTTCACTGATGTACATTGTTGCAGCTAGTTGCTTTGGGACTGCTAGTTTTGGCTCTGTTTTGCTACTCGTCCTGTAGGTTCTATTTGGTCATGTGTTTGTGTGGCTTGTGTTTGATGCTAGGGTTTCTCTGGGCTCTTATGGCTGGCTGCTAGATATGACCTTGAATCACCACTATGGTGTTGTTGCTGCTAAATGCAGGATGTTCTGTTCCTGGCTTGGTGTTGTTGTATGCTTTCTTGCTGGGGCTTTTGATGTTGCTTGCAGTTTTGTTGATTTTCTATTCTCTCACCTTGGGTTATTATTGCCCTCTTCGATGTTGCTTGTTGGTATGTTGGAATGGATTGCGTATTCTGGCATCTTTATGCTGGTTTTGTGCTGCTCTGGAGACTCTTGTGTCTTCTGGGCTTGAAGAAGCTGTTGCTTTTGGTTGGGCTCTAAGCTATGCGTGCTACTAAGCTGTGTTGGTTATGGCTTGTTTATGCTAACTATGTCTGTGTTGGGATGTCCTGGCTAGTATGCCTATCTCTCCTTGCTGCTTGAAGCTACTTTCCACATTCAGGGTGTGCATGCCATGTTTGGCTGCCTCGTTTACATTGGCTGGTCTCATCTTCATGTAAGTTGCCACAGGAGTATATGGTTCTAGCCTTGATATGCTTCCCACCTGCTTGTCTCTGGATGTCATGGGTTGTCCCTGCCATTGCTGCCCATTTGCTTACTTCAAATGCCTCCTCTCTTGTTTGGGAGGCATGTTGTTTTTTAGCGCCCTTCTGGGTATAATTTTGTCGCTTTTGCCTTACTTGGCTGCTTTGCTGGTATGCTTCATGTGCTCCCATTGATCTTTTTGGTTAGCTATTCATTGTACCTCATTGGTTTGTTGCGGATTGCATTGTTAAATGCTGGGGTCAAATTAATATCTTTGACTAGGGAGCATATTCCCTTTTTGGTTGTATTTATTTACTCAAGGGAGCCTGTTCCCTTTGTTTGTTCAAGGGAGTCTGTTCCCTTTGCTTTTTAGTTCAGCAAGATAGTCTTGCTTTTGGTTTATTCAAGGGAGTCTGTTCCCTTTGCCTGGCTATGTTTGTATTTATGTACTGCTAATCTCCAGCTTGTTTTTTGATCTATACAATTCTTACATTTGATCAAAAAAGAAAAAGAAAAGAAAGAGCTTTCAGTAAGAGCTCTCAGTTAGTCAAGAGAGAGAAGTTCTTGGTTGTAGTGAAAGAAACCCGTTGGCTTCTTGTGCGCGTTCTTCACCTCTCACTGTGCAACAATTTCTTCTTATCTTGCTCTCTGCACTCTAATAGACTATACTTCTGATTCTTTGTGTCATTTATACATGGCAAAATCAAAGAAAAGGTCCTCGGTTCTACGATGTGCCCAGCAAGACTATGGGTTTCGCACATTGCGTCCCTCATCTTTGCATGCACAATAAACCCTGAGCCGGAGCAGTTTCCCTTGTGTGTCGCACTCCTCTAGTCCTTCTCAACTCCACTTCTCCACAAAGAACCGTAGCTTTTGCTGATGTTGTCAATTTCAACCGTGGTGCTAGGGTTCGAGTGAAGAATCGAAATAGGGGCATGCAAAGCACACCCCGTATTGTTCCTCCATTGTCTTCTCCTGGTCCTTGTGGAACAAATGTTGAACCCTTTATCACCACCAGGCCTCATCATGTTCTCTCTGTTGAGTCTGGTTCTCTTGGTTCTCCCCTGGTGTTGGAAATCCTAGCCCCGGGCTAAAGGTTAGGGACGCCACTCCACTACCACCCCCAGAGAAAGGCAAAGCTCCCTCAGGAAGCCACAAACCTTCCTCCCCTAACCACCCCACAGGTACTACTATTCCTTCATCTTTCTTATTAGTGCACTTTTCTGATTATACTACTTCGACATCTTGCCTTTTGTTGGAAACTAATTTGGGTATGCATAAGGACATGTGGAGGTTCAGTTTAATTAGGTACATTGCTAGCAAATTCCCAAGATACACATCATTATCAAAATTTATTAATAGTTCCTGGAAATGTAATGCCAAGTTCTCTATGCATGATTCCGAATGGTTAATTTTCACATTTTCAACTGAAATGGACATGATTGAAGTGCTTAGTGGAGGCCCCTATTATGTTTTTGGTCGGCCCTTAATTCAGAAAATTATGCTCGAGTTCTTTGATTTTACCACTTCTGAAATGGTAAGATGTCATCTAGGTTAGGTTTCCTAATTTTCCTTTCCAGTGTTGGTCACCAATTTGTCTTTCCAAGCTTGCAAGTGTACTTGGGAAGCCTGCTCATGTTGATACCCCAATTGCTTCCATGACACTGCTCTCCTATGCCAGAGTGCTTATTGAGATTGACTTGCTAGCTGACATGCCAACCTCTATCAATCTCATATTGCCTAATGGTATGCCCCTGTCCTAGCAGGTGATATATGAATCATTACCACGGTTTTGTAAGCAGTGCAAGTCCCTAGAACATACAATTTCTACTTGCATCAAAAATTCCAGTCACAAACGCAAGAAGCACTCCTAGACAATTTCCCCTCCCTTTAAATGTTCTAACCCTTCTGCTGAAACTGCAGCTGTTGAAAAGAAGTCTAACAAGGAAGAGCCTCAAGGTGAGCCAGGGATTGATCCCATGTCTGCTGAAGCAGCAGTGGCTGTGGAAGAGAAAACAGTTGGTTCTGGGCAAAAGTGGCCCAAACTAGTTGCATCATGGTCTAGTCCTCCTGGTGCCAAACCTTCTACTTCTCTAAAGATTATGCAAGTTTCTGAAGGCCATACTGATGTCACAGCTAAACCGCCTCCTAGAAGGTAATATTTGACACAAAGTAGAGTTGCTGCCTCCTCCACCCTTGGGCATCCAGGGAAACTAGTTGGAACAGGTTACTACCCCTCCAAGAGCTCCTCTACGGTTGATTCCAAGATTCAGGGCAACACAACTTCTACTTCCTCACCCTTTGTATGATTTCTCAGTTTTTTGGAAAGGGAGTCTATTCCCTGTGTTATTTCTCTATATCTCTTGTGAATATTCAGCTTGGGATTGCTTTACCTTTTGTTGGTTCTACTGCTTTGTAGTTGCTTTTGTAGGCTTATGTCGCAGCGTTCTACCTGTGGCCTGTCATGCCTAGGGGTTGTGGTGGATTGCAATGTTGCATGTCTGGTCTGTCAACTGCTGTTATGTTGTTGCCTTTGCAGGCTTGTTTCCTTTGTTGCAGAGCTGCTTGTATCAGCTTCTACCTGTGGCCTTTGCTTTTGCTAGTGTTGTGCTTGCTACTTCCTGTTCATGCCTTGGATTCTCTGATGCCGTAAGTTTATTATGCCTGGGTGCTGCTTAATGCAGTGTTTAGATCCTTGGTGTCTCTGCAGCCTTCGTAGGTGATTTTACAGTTCCTGTTGGTTTCTATTTGGATTGCAGCTGATCGTATTTTAGGATGCTGAAGCTTTATGTTCGTTTGTTGTTTGTCTGGCCGGTTCCCTTCTTGTCCAAGGGAGCATGTTCCCTCCTTGTCCAAGAGAGCCTTTTCCCTTGGCTTTATTGTGTTAATTTGGTTGGTTGCTTGTTCTCGGGAGCCTATTCCCTTAAACAAGCTTGTTTGTACATGCCTGTATATTTAGACTTGCTGGTTCCCAGCTGTGTTTCACTTTTGATCTATTCAATTCTTACATTTGATAAAAAAAAGAAAAAAAGAGAAAGAGCTCTCAGTAGCAGGTAATTCCCTCTCCTCTACTCCTAGCAGTCGTGTATGGCGGGACCTCTTCTCTACTAGTCGACTAACTGCTCCCTGTACAAAGCTCCAAAATTTCTCACTCAATCATCTCACTAAAACATGTGCCATCTCTCCTGAGGACTTCCAACCTCAGTTTGAAGTCTGGAACTTGTGTGTGGCTGGTTATGTCTCTGGTAAAAGCCCTAGTTATAGGGCCTTGAATGGTATTATCTTCTCTGTATGGAAGTGTGAGGCTTCTTTCACTATACATGATTCTGGGTGGTTGATCTACAGATTTAACCGAGAGGAGGACAAGCTCTCTGTTCTTCGTAGAGGCCCGTACCTGGTGCATGGCAGACCCCTCATTTTGAGGCCTATGACAAAAAATTTTGATTTCTCCTGTGAGGAGATGACAAGGGTCTTAGTATGGGTCAAATTCCCAAATCTTCCTCTCTACTGTTGGTCTCCCCTGTGTTTGTCCAAGATAGTTAGTGTTGGCAAACCTATTCAGTATGATCAAATGACTTCTAATCTCTCCCATCTGTCATATGCACGTGTGTTGGTTGAAATAGACTTCGTGAGGACATTCTACAATCTGTAGAAGTGTCTTGCCATCTGGTCCTGTTCTCCACCAAAAGGTAGTCTATGAAAACCTGTCAAAGTTCGTAACTTTTGCAATGTCCTTGGGCATACTCAGCTTTTTTGCTCCAAAGCTGCTACCAATACCAACAATATGGCTAGTACTCCGGTTGTGCAAGCCGATAAAGGGAGAGTCTTTAGCAGATTGGGGCCTCAGATCCATCACCATGAGCAGGTTATTCACACAGGTACACAGGAGCAGAATCAACCCTTACCAGTTCAGTTTCCTTTAGCGGCTTCCTTAGACACTCTTTTTGTGGGTACTGACCAGGTTGCCCCTAGTGTAGCTCCTGATGGCTGGATTATGGTGGAGTCTAGATGAAAGACAACTAAGCATACCAGAAGTACCTGCAAGGGGAAGGAGGTGATTGTAGTTGAAGTTGTGTCTGATGAGAATCCCTGTCAAACTCTTGTTTCCTCTGCATGTGCTGGTGCAGTTGTTTCCCCGGTCTGTGCAGAAATGGTTGTTGATTTAGAATGTGCAGGTGTGGTTTTGGAAGTTGCTCCTTCTTGCTTGGAACCTCTTAATTTGGGGGACGGTATTCTGGCTTCAAAGCCTTCAGCAGTTCCTCCATTAGGGGACCTTGTCATGACTAATGGGAACCATCATATCCAGAGACCTCGTGCTAGTAGTAGAAGGGCCTCCCCTTCTCCTACATCCTCATGATCATTTACAGTTGAAATATCAGGGGTTTGAATAATCCGCTAAAACAACATGAGGTGGTCAACCTCATGAAGAAATACAAAATGGATATTTATGGCTTGCTTGAAACTAAATTGCTTCCCTCTAGGGTAGCCAACCTGCACAAGTTTAGACTTAGGAATTGGAAATAGCTCTCCAATGCAGATGTTGCTTTTACTGCCCGTATTGTTGTTTTTTTGGAATCCTTCCATAATCTCTGTTGACTTGCTTTCTTCCTCTGCTCAAGCTCTCCATCTCTCTGTTAATAGTTTGATTTCCCAGTATTGCTTTCGGGTTACCCTTGTTTATGGGTACAATACTATATCTGCTAGAAGGTCATTATGGAGGGACCTGCGATGTTGGATCTCTTCATGTCCCTAGATGGTCCTTGGCGTTTTTAACTCTGTGCTCTCCCCTGCTGACAAGCACAATGGTGAACCTGTATCCTCCTATGAAACCTCAGATTTTTTAGACTACTGCTTAGACCTTGGCCTTCAGGATGTTAACTATACTAATTGCCACTTCAGTTGGACCAATGGTACCGTGTGGAGCAAACTTGATAGGGTTCTGATTAATCCTTTATGGTCCTCTCTTCAGTGCATGACTCATGTCCATTTTGATTCTCCTGGAGCTTTTACTGATCATTCTCCTGCCAAAGTTTATTTGGATCAGCATGTGCAGGGCAGGAGGAACTTCAAATTCTTCAACATGTGGGCTTCGCACGATCAGTTTCTAGAGGTGGTCTCTAATCATTGGTCTTCTGCTGTTTATGGCACTCCAATGTATGTTTTCTATCGCAGGTTAAAGCTTCTGAAACGACATTTGAAGGAGCTCAATCGTCTCCATTTCAGCCATATCTCAAAGTGTGTTTTGCGCCTTGAATCTGAGCTGACGGATCATCAATCTCTTTTACAACATAACAGGAACAACCAGTTTTTATTGGAGCAGGAAAAGCTTCTTCGATCAAAGTAGTTTTTCAGTCAAAAGATCAAGTGCAACTTCCTTAAGGATAGTGATAGAGGATCCAAGTTCTTCCACGCACTGATGAATCATAATCACAGAAGGAATTTCATTCCAGCCATTATGATCACTCATGGTTGTCTAAGCTCTTCTCTAGAGGAAGTGGGAGCTATCTTTGTGAATTATTTGCAGCAGCTGCTTGGGACATCCAAAAGCACCATTCCCCTTGCTAGTGTGGTCATTCACAGTGGTCCCTGTCTCTCCTCTAGTTCTCATGATCTTCTCCTTTCTCCAGTTTCTCATGAGGATATTCGGAAGGCAGTCTTCAGCATAGGGGATGACAAAGCTCCTAGGCCTGATGGCTATTCTTCCCTCTTCTTCAAGAAAGCCTGATTTATTGGGGAAAATCTCTGTGCGGCTGTACATGATTTCTTTGTTTCTGGAAGGCTCCTTCGACAAGTTAATCATTCAATTATTGCTTTGGTTCCCAAATTAGCCAATGTTTCTTCTCCGTCTGATTTCAGACCTATCTCCTGTTGCAATGTGATATATAAGGTGATTGCAAAGATTTTGGCTGGTCTGCTAGCTCATGCCCTAACAGACATTATCAGCCCCATGCAGAATGCCTTCTTGGGTGGTCGGCTTATGATTGATAACATCAATCTTGTTCAGGAGCTTCTCAGACAATATGGCAGGAAGCGTTCTTCTCCTCGCAACCTGTTGAAAGTGGATTTCAGGAAAGCTTTTGATTCTGTCCAGTGGGACTTCCTGGAAAATCTTCTTCGGGAGCTTGGGTTTCTAGATAGATTTGTTTCCCTTCTTATGCAGTGTGTCTCCACTACCTCTTATTCTGTTGCTGTGAATGGTGACCTTTATGGATTTTTTCTGGGGAAAAGTGGTGTTAGACAAGGGGACCCCTTGTCCCCATATCTTTTTTTTCCAGGATGTTACAACTGGCCTCTCAGCAGGTGGGATTTCTGATGTAACCATATTATTTGATAGTTTCACCCACATTTAACTAGTTTTTTGCCTATGTTATTTATATAAAATGCCTTTATATTCTTTATTTTATGTTTTGAAGGCACTTTTGGATGAAAGATGCAAAAAGGAGTAAATTGGAGGTAATTGATAGATTTGACATTTAGTCGATGTTTTGTGCAAAGCGTGAGTTCTAGAGGTTGAAATGAAGTGATTCCAGTGGCATTAAAAATATAACATCCATACCTTTCTAGAAATTTAAGGCAAGAAAAATAAAAAAAGAAAGAGCATGGAAATCGGAGCCTTCAAAATCAAATCTCGTATTTTGCCAATGTTGACCTTTGGCCATTCAAAATTGAATATCTGGAGCTGCAGAAGTTCAATTGATGCAAAATTAATTTTGTTGGATTACTGACTTAAATACCTATCAACACTCCAAATTTAAGCAAAAAACGATTTCATATGAGGGATATGTGATTTTTCAAAGATGACATCTGAATTCTGCCATACAATGGTGGATTGTTGGTGGCAACTGAATATTGTCAAAAGAAGTTGCACCAACCATTGACAATGGATAGCCATCATTGTTGATAAGTGCAGGAGGAGCTGCCATTGAAGCCTATAAATAGAGGCATCATTTGAAGAGAAAAAGACAGAGCAAAGAGAGAGGGAAAGAGAGTGCAGTAGAATAAAAGAAAGAGGGGTGGCAGCCATAAGAGAAGAAACACAAACTCTCCCATCTACAAACCAGAAATCATGCTTTCTTCCATCTTTAGGAGTAGTTGTTCAATAGATATGCAAGGCTAAACTCATTTTCTTGGTTGCAAGGACGCAAAAACCTTCAGATTTCAAGAACTGTGAGATTTATTCTTCCATTTATTTTCAGTTTGTATTATGAATGGGTATGATTGTTTTCCTATGCATATTTCCTATGATTGTTTATCTTAATTGCTAGAGTGGACTCTAAGTTATTATTGTGAACAATCTATTGCTAAGCTTGATATCAAAACCGGAGTTGTGGTATATAAACTTGTGAAGCAACTAAGCTTGATAATTGTGGCGGAACTACGTTATTAAACTTAGGGAGAACATTCGATCAAAGCAACACAACCTGCAGACAGCTTGGTTATTAAGATCAATGAATTTATCTAGATCTTAAGGCTGTCATTGGAATAAATCATTAATTCGGACATTGTGATTGTTTGTTGGTTAGGATTAGTTTTACAGCGAATTTGTTAACTAATCAACATTAAGAAAAGATAAAAAAAAATTCAGAATATAAACTGGAGTTTCGTTTCAAGGATCGATTTCTGATTTCTGTAGGTGGATGTGTGCTTGAACAGGTTGTGTTTTGGGTCTTTGCTGTTTTCAGTATTGGTTGTTTGGTTCTTTGGTTGTGCTGTGGCTGGGTTTGTTTGCTTTGTACTGCTTTTGTTGTGGTCCAGAGGGTGTGGCTCTGGGTCTGCCTGCTATGTGCTACTTTTAGCTGTTGTTCTGGTGTTTTGTGCTGCCTTGGTGGCTTTGTGTTTTTGGTTCAGCAAGCTAGCCTCTTGTTGAGGCTTGCTTTCCAGTAGACTCGTTTGTTGCTGGTCTTTTGATATTGTTATCTAGTTAGCTTAGCTAGCTAGTTTAGGTTTCTTTGTTTCAGGGAGTATGTTCCTTTTTGTTCAAGGGAGTCTATTCCCTTTCACTAGTTTGTATATACCTGTACATATGACTTGCTGGTCTCCAACTATGGTTTTTTTATCTATATAATTTCTTACATTTAATAAATAAAAAAAAGCATACCCCCGGAAGAGGACCAGTTGGATTTCTCTTTTTCTGATGATGATTGTGATGGCCCTCTCAAATCACCCCTCATCTTCCTCCTCCTGCTGATCTCGTGCCTCCCTCTCTCTCTCTAAGAGGCCGTCCACATACTACAACCGCAGTAGCAGGTACCTCTATTTCCTCTACTCTAGGCAGCAGTGTAGGGAGAGATCTTTTCTTCGCTAGTAGATCAACTGCTTCTTGTATAAAGCTCCAAAATTTCTCATTCAATCATCTCACTAAGACTTGTGCCATCTCTCCTGAGGACTTCCACCCTCAGTTTGAAGTCTGGAACTTGTGTGCAGTTGGCTATGTCTGTAAACCCCGGGGAAAAATAAAGGTTGCTTAGATTGCAAACTAACTAAATGAGAAATAAAAGTGAAGAAATTCATGCATATGGTTAAATAAAAACGGGAATTCGGAAATTTTTGGATAAAAGTTTCTGGACGAAGTATTTCGAGACATTATAAATCAACCCGAAAATGTTGAGGGTTGGATTAAATTAAAGAAAATAAACTAAACTAAAAGTTGTGGGGTGAAATTATAAGAAATAAAAAGAGGTATAACTTAATTATAAGAAGAAAAAAAAAGAAAGATGATGTGAGGGCCTAAATGCAAATAAGAAAAATTATTATCCAAATGTTGGGTGAACATTTAAAGAGATGCTACCGATGTAAGAAGCGTACTAAACGTGACACCACATTCTTATCAATGAGGCAGGGATGGAGTTGTTCTTTTAATAGTGTAGTTTTTTTATCCATCTCAACATCAGAAATTCCTTTCCTCCTGAGTTGGTAGTTAATCCATTCATACACCTATACTTGCATTGATAACCTAAATTATCTACTCCAATAGTTGATCATATAAACCCTATATTTGCATTTATTGATCATCCAGGGTCCTTCTATCCATTTCCATTCACAACTCGAACTAAATCTAAGAAAACGGAGAAAAAGAAAGGAATTGAACTAGATAATTAGTTCAATATGTATAAGATGAATTAATCTTTAAAAGTATTAGATTCTCTTGATCCTAGTACTAATGCCTTACAAATTCTCGACCTCCAAGTCTAAATTTAAACCAGACTTTAACCAAATTCTTAAACTAAAGTTTGAATCAACACAACCCAACCCCAATCTCTTTCTCCTCACACTCTCTCTTTTCTCCCCCTTCAGCTCAACCACTCCTCACATCAGGCCTTTCCTCCAAAAGTTCCATTATGGTTTTTGTCACGTAGTCATCAATCTCAATACCATAAACTTTGATTTCCATTTGATAAGTTCCTCTCTCTCTCTCTCAAAATTTTTTGAATTTAATGATTTTAAGGGTGGTGATGATTTTGGTTGAGTGGCTGGCATCTTTAGAGAATCTATGGTGATTGGTGATGAAAGATATCAACTTCTATATCACCTACAAAATACAACAATATACTTATGTCATAACCTAAATTTTAACCCTTTTTTTATTCTTACTTCATAAAAATAATAATGAAAAAAATGATGAAAAATAAAAAATGAAATGAATGAAGAATAAATTGTTTTGGGTCAAGACAATATAAACTGGAAGATTGGGAACTTAATTAAACTTTGGATTAGTTTAATTAATCAAATCAAGGGCTTAATTGAAGAGTTGATAAGTTTTGAGATTTAATTGAACTTGAAATTAATGAAATCAGAGGCTTAATTGAAGAATTATCAAAGTTTATGGCTGATTCTGGTTAAAATTACAAGAAATTAAAATCCAAGGACCAATTTGTAAATGGCACTAAGATGTAAGGGTCCGATTACAATTTACCCGAGGACTTGACTACAAAATTTCAAAACGTCAAGGACCAAAACGCAAACGTCAAGTGACCCGACTAGGCCTGCTAGGTCCAACCCAGCCACATGAGCTAAGCTGGACCTAGCCTAAAAAAATAAACTAAAAATCTAATAAAATAAAATAAAAAAGAAAAAGCTTGGGCCCAACCGGCCCAATCCCCTTTATTTATTTATTTTTGATATTTGGCCAAACAAACTTTTTTTTTTATACATATAAAAATCCAAAAATATTTGTGGATCCTTTTGAATTTATTTGTAAGTCTCTCACATTTTTTTTAAGTATTTCACTGTGTAATTAATATGTGGATTTTTACTATGAAATTCAAATCCGGTGTACGATACCTTTTTTTTAAAAAAAATAAAAAATATGCATGCATAGATTTAAATTCATTTTATTGGTTTACTCACTTACGCTAGAGTCAAGAACATTATTCATTTTTGTTTTTGGTTACATAATATTTAACAACGCCAGAGTTGGAAGTATCCGTAGTCGAATACCCACTAACACCAGAGTCAGGAATATTACAAGCAAACAATCATAGCATACACCAACAAAGTTTTAGTAATTTAAGTCAAAATCAGTAATGCAGCCTGCCAAAGGCAGGATATTTAAGGGGTGATAATATCTTCCCTTTTACGTAACTAGTCATCTACCATAAATCTTTAGTGACCAGTTAGGGTTTCTAGTGACCATAATACTAGGTGACGACTCCTTAAACAAAACCTTCACATATCAAAGAACAAGATGCATGAAACCTGTTCTTTTCATTGAATATTTTTAAGGCCATCACGATATCGGGTGTGGCAACTTATACAGTTTATACGGAGAAGACCTATTCTAAGTAGGTAATTACTGTAGTACATAAATCTAGGTTAGAAGTAACTAGTATTCCATAATCAATGCAAACCAAATAGCAAATGAAATCCTTATAGTACCTTTAAAAATCTTTTGTTGACAACTCACGCCAACACCCTACTTAAGTTGGTGCATGAATGTCTCCAATGGTCAGCTTGTCTAGTGAGTTATAAAACATCTTGCTTGAGACTACCTTTGTAAGGAAAATTGTCAGTTGTGCTGTTGATTTTACGAAAGGAAATTGAACTATCTTAGCTTCAAGTTTTTTTCGTAATAAAATATCGGTCCATTTCTACATGTTTTGTTTAATCATGTTGACCTAGGTTTTATGCAATCACAATAGCCGCTTTATTATCACAAAACAGATTCATTTCAGAATTGGATGAATAGCCAATTTCTTCTAATAGCCTTTCCAATCAAAAAAGTTCACTAAGTCATTTAGTCATGCCTCTAAATTCAGTTTCTACACTAGATAGTGCAACCACCTTTTATTTCTTACTTCTCCAAGTAACTAGATTGTCTCCCATGAAAATGAAATATCTAGATGTAGACTTTCTGTCAATAGTACTCCTAGTCCAGTCAACATCCATGTACCCATTGATGTTTAGATGATTATGTTTCTTGAAAATGAGTCCTTTTTCCTGGGGAAGACTTCAAGTATCGTAGAATCTGAAGCATGGAATTTGTGTGATCCTCACTAGGATTATGCATGAATTGACTCACTACACTCACTATATAGGCAATATCTGGTGGTGTAAGAGATAAATAAATCAATCTTTCGACAAGATATTGGTACCTTTCTTTATTCATGGGTATTTGGTTCGATTGTTCTCTCAATCCATGGTTTTAAACCATTGGTGTGTCTGCAAGCTTATAATTAAGCATTCTTATTTTAGATAAAATATCTAATACATATTTCCTTTGTGATAGAAATATGTTTTAATTTGAACGAGCTACTTTGATACCTAAAATGTATTTTAACAAGATTCTTCATTTCAAACTTGGTTGCTAGATGCTTTTGCAAACTAGAGATTTCTTCCTTATCATTTCCTGTAATTATCATAACGTCAACATAAATCATCAAATTGTTAATGCTTCAAGAAAAGAGTATGATTCGAGTTGCTTTGTTTAAACCTAAAACCTATATTTCCTCATAGCTAATGTAACACCCCATACTTTCATTACATTTATAATTATTTTCCTACGATTTGGTACGTAAAAATACAAGTGATTTATATATATATATATATACAGTTCTCATATAAAAGTCTACCGAAATTTCCACTGAAATTTCGGCAGAGTCTCCCCTATACCGGGAGGTCCCAAGTTATCGACATTACCCTGTTTACACTTCTAATATTTCACATCTCATAACTCAATCACGACCCAATCATCCTGGGTCTCAATCCCACAAACATCATCATCATCATCACAACCATAATATTTATAACATATATTGAACAACAAATATCATTATAGAGGAATAAATGAGATAAATACGCATACATGAAACATGATTATATGGATTTAAGAGTCAGAGTTAAGTTCATCTATTCAAGTTTAAAACATCCATTAATTATATAAACGTTTTAATATTTCAAAATACAAGGATATACTCCCTAGAACTACATAACAAAAAGTGAACAAAAGCTAGGATCTACTCCTGTCGTGCACGCGATGGTCCTGAAACAAAATACATATTATTGAAACATGAATATCACAATAAGTATAGTAACACAAATATTCAATAATTTAAAAAGGCAAACATGTAATCATATTCTATTTACTTCTCCATTTTTGTTTTCCATTGGATCTCTTTCTCGTTTAACTACTAAAACCGTTTCACCTTCCATTTTCAACTTCCATTCAAGATTCCATAAGATCAACCACAACTATTTCTGCCTAACTCATTGTCAATACCAATTTCACCGGTATCATCATCACCTCGTAGGCGTCGATGCTTGGCGATCCCCTTTACCCGGGATCCTAGCATACACTAAATGTATGCTAGTCCATGCCCCATAGGCATCGATGCATGGTGATCCCGTTACCCGGGATCCTAGCATACACTAAATGTATACTAGTCCATGCCCCATAGGCATCCACGCATGGTGATCCCCTTACCCGGGATCCTAGCATACACTAAATGTATGCTAGTCCATGCCTCATAGGCATCGATGCATGGTGATCCCCTTACCCGGGATCCTAGCATACACTAAATGTATACTAGTCCATGCCCCATAGGCATCCAGGCATGGTGATCCCCTTACCCGGGATGCTAGCATACACTAAATGTATGCTAGTCCATGCCTCATAGGCATCGATGCATGGTGATACCCTTACCCGGGATCCTAGCATACACTAAATGTATGTTAGTCCATGCATGGTGATCCCCTTACCCGAGATCCTAACATACACTAAATGTATGCTAGTCCATGCCAATTTCATTCATTAATATTGTCATTCTTTGTCCGACCATGGTTATCATTATAAATTTTCATTTCGAACATGGCTCGTTTCTTTTCAAAGCTAAGATATAATATCACATGTTTCCTGAAGGGAAAGGACCCAAATTTTCACCCTTTAACGCGTCTACATAGTCGCTTTAGTGACTTTTTGAATCTGCCAGTAGAGGTCATATTCCGACCTCTCCTCAGAGTTTTGACTATATCTGGAGTTCTAGGACTTCGTTTCAAGCGAGGTTGGTCTCGTCGGAAAGCTAAGACATGGGGCTACAAGTCCCATGAAGGGAGGAGAACCTAGTTCTGCCCTCAAGACACTCGAAATTATTCGTCAACAATTTAGACCTACTGCCCTATAGGGTCTGTCATGACCCGGTCTCGGTTGGTGACCCATAACTAGAGTTTTATAGCTCCAAATTGAGCAAGACCAGTTTTCTTAGTTAGTCAACATCCAAAACTACAATTATTATGAGGAACCTGATCCTAATTCCCTTATCCTCCTACTCGAATTCTCTCTACAAGTCAGGAGACGAATCTGACCAAATTCATCAACCTTTCCATTTACACACAACATCCACAATTCAACCTTTTCTCTTTATCTCGACCCTAATCATATCACATACCATAAAAGAGTGTCAAAAATATCTTGTTTTTTAAGAGCCAATATATATCCTAACTAATTGATCTATATCGTTGTACGCAAGGTACTCTTATTCATTCCAATAATATCATCACAAGTTTGATACACATTAATGTATACAAAGGTACTCATATTCATTCCAATGTTTATCGAAGCAATAAAACAATAAATTCTGAAATTTATCAATGAGTTTACACAAATTGAAAAGACAAGGTGTGATGCATCTACCTGTTTCCCCAACCGATCGAGTCCCTTTAACTACTGACGACCCTGCTCCATACATCTTTTCCTGTTTGAGAATCAAGAGATACAATTAGTACCCTCTTCTAATTTTATCACAATGTGTGTTCTCATACTATTGCAATCTCATTCATATAAATTCATCACCATGTTTTAGTTTCATTTTCTTATTATTTCCTTCAACTACCTCATTACACTTTCTAGATCAGATTTCACTCGAGAACACTGTTTACCATTTAATTCGTAAGTAAAGTTATAGAATTCAGTTTTAAGTGTGGTTTCACTCCTTGGAAAGATAAGACACGGTCCTACAACTCTACTGAAGGATCAGAAGACCAATTCTGCCCTTACACACCCCCGAAATTATCTATTATAGTACTCAACAAAATCTGTCAAATACAAGACAGTTCAACCCTTCTTTCATTTTTTGTCCATATCTGGAGTTCTATAACTCCAAATTATATGAGGTCAGGTTTGTTGAAAATATAACATCCATACCTACAACTTTTGTGAGAACTCAATCTGGAATTTTATCATTTTGGTTCCCTAACCACAGTCGAAAGGTAGGTGATAAAACTGTTGAGTCTCAATACATAGATTGAGACAACCAATATCTCCCTTTTCCTACTATCAATAATATTGCCGAACATGCCTAAGGAAAGACATTAAGGATTTTCTTCAATTTAAATCATAATTAGCATGCTTTTGATGGTTAAACACAAATCAAGCCACCACACTTTCCATTCATTTCATTTTTGCTAACCTAACTTAAAAAGAACATTTCAGTAAGGTTCTCGTTTCTCCCAACTCAATTAGAATGAATACAATCCAAACGGTGAAGTTAACTACCATTATGTCATGCAACACATACCAAAACATCATAGACTTTTAACGGATAGATCTTTCTAGATCGAAACAAAACCAAACAGACCTGCAAATTAACAATATACTGTTCTACGATGAATACCTCCTTGTAGAAGTGTCGAATCCCGATCTCCACCATTCATAATGAAGAGCTCATCCATATTACCAACATATCCAAATTTGAGCAGGATCCAACGGTGGACAAAGACGTAAACTGCCAGTGAAAGTTACTGACCTGCAGGCAGGTTTTCCTGGAAATGTTGCGAGGGATGTATCTCTCACACCAAATCATAAAATTCAGATCCCAACGGTCAGATGTTAGAGGGTGGTAAGAACTATAATATAACCAAAAATCAGACCAATCCAGCGGTTAAATATAGATATATGGCCGTTTTAGTGTCTGCTCTCAAGATACACTCTCTCACTCTCTCCCCTTTTTTTCTTTCATTCGGCCATCCTCTACCTTTTCTACATAATTTTGCTATTTATATAGCAAATCTATCCATATTTACTAAAACACCCTTATATCAAGTTCAGGTGTCTTTTTATTCAACCAAACATCTCTTTCTCGGTCTGCTTTTAAAATACTATGCAGAAAATCTTACTCTCTAAAATTTCTTTTCTAATAATTCAATACCATTTCAGTTTATTTTATTTTAACTAGCTCAACTCATTCTCGGTTCTGAATTATCAATAATTTTATTAATATCATAAAATTTGATCGGGAGTTTTACAATTTATCACCATTTCTATTTTATTTCTCATTATTTAATTCACCATGGTGAAGTTTTTTGTTGGGGTTTTACAGAGTTTCCACCGAGTCATATGCATTTCTAAATTATAAATTTCCAGGGTTTCATGCTAGGGGTCATTTCATCATTTGTACATAAACCCCTAACCTTCTATTATTTGAACATTGACCCCTCTTGGTCTTATAGTCTAGAAAAATTATAACCGGGGGTTTACAGCCAAGATAAATTGTCCAAGCCATACTCTAGGTAATTGCTTCAGTCTATAAGTGTCTTCTACAGTTTGCATACCACTTCGATTTGTAATGATATAGTAAAACTTGGTGGAATGTCTATATATTTGTTTTTGCTAGATTCTCATAGAGAAATGCATTTTTACATCAAATTGATGTAATGGCCAGTATAAATTTGCACTAAGAGACAACAATACTCTAACAGTATTTAACTTTGCTACTAGTGAAAACATCTCCTAAAAGTCTATGCCTAGGTATATCCTTTTGTTAAAAGTTTCGCCTTGTATCTCGCTATTGACTTATCTGCCTTATATTTAATAGAGAACACCCACCTACACCCTACTGTCTTATTTTCTTTAGGTAGCGACATGATTTTCCATGTATCATTTTTCTACAAAGCTATCATCTCTTTAGTTATTGTTTGAACCCATTTTTAGGTCATTCAAGGCATCTTATATTGTACTCGAAACATGCTTAAAAGATAACTTAAACACAAAAGCTTTGAGAGGTTGTGATAATTTTTAGGTGCAAATATAGTTGACAATCAGGTACTTTATTCTTTTTTCTCCATGATTTATTAAATACTAATTTGGTGGCTTACCATGATTGTACTTGAAAGGTAATTTGTAGCTAAAAGAGTTATTTACAACATTATTGGGATAAGAGTTTAGAGATTGTACCTCAGGAATATTCTCAAGAAATTGATTGTTTGGTATAAAATTGTTAGAAGAGGGTTGGTCTTGCTCAGTGGGTTGATCTTGTCCTTGTTCTTGGACAGTGGTCTAGTTTTGCTCATCAGTATCATGCCTCGATTGAGTCCCAATCAGAATAGTATCATGCCTCGATTGTGTCCCAACTAGAATAAATGATGTTTAATGATTAGTACTTAAAAGTGCATTTTTGTCAAGGTTTTATATCATCATTTTGCACTTGAAGTATCAATAACTCCTTAACTAGAGCATGTTTTATAATAACATGTCTAATAATATCAGATACCTTTAATTTATGGTAAATGTTCATCTTAAATGCAGGCCTATCACATAAATCAAATGAGGTCGATGCATAATATTTGCCTAACTGAGGTCAAAATCATCCATGTAGTACAACCCTTCTTGTTTAGTACCATGACCAATAATCTTCTTGGTGATAATATCCTAAAACATATAGAAACTCAGATATATTAGTGCACAACAATTAAGTTCCTTTGTAGCTTGGCCTATAGATAATAATTTATTTGAAAGAGATGGAACTAATAAAGTGTTTGAGAGTGAAAAAGAGGGTGAAAGTGTCATTCTTCTAGCCCTTGTAACTGAATATGCCACTCTATTAGCTTTGGCAATGCATGTCTGTTTTAGTTAGGTGATTTCGATAAAATCTTGTAAATCATTTGTTATGTGATCAGTTTCCCCTGAATCAACAATCCAACCATGATTATTAGATCATTACAAGCCACATAGTTGTTTACAACATTAGAAAAAGGAAGCCTCTTATGGTATAAGGGATAGTTGAGATTCAATATTCACGTGTGAAGCTCGACTCTAAGTTACACCTGCACCAACGTCACACTTATTATTTTTGTTGAGTTTGTGCCATAACTTTAGATATCCATGTAGCTTAAAGCAAGTGTCTCTTGTATATTTCATATCCCTACAATGTGTACAACCTTTTTCCTCTAATTGTGATTTTAATTTTGTTGATGTATTAAGTTTTTCATTGGACAAAATTTGGAGTGAATGTGGTTAGGATTTTTGTCTATCTTTTGAGAGCTTAACAACATTAGGTATGATATATTTTTTTGTCAACATCACTGTGCATAGGCTTGCTCTACTATATAAAATGGCTAGATTTGAAGCACATCTCCTCAAATCTTATCAAGACAATCATCTACTCCATCCAAGAATTTGTAAACTCTATCCTCCTGTAAAATAGAATTATAACTTTGTATATCAACCTCACATTTCATTTGATTCGGGCGGCGAAAATCAATTTCTCTCTAGACTTTGAAGATTGATGTACTATATCTAGGTAAATCCTCCACCTTGTTTAAGTCTCATTACCTTCCTTTTGAGATCATAAACTTATAAGGTGTTAGTGCCATCAAAATATGTTGTAACGATAGCATCCCTTATGACTTTCACTATTTGAAATCTGATGTAGTTACAGATCAATTTTGGATCTATTGAATTAATCAGTCATCCTTTCATAATTCTATTTTCTATTCTTCACTTTCTGAAATTAGGATCACTCTATTAGGGTTATAGAAGATCCTTATTTATATATCTCAATTTTCTCTGCCTAAGATGTACATCTCAATAACTTGGGACCAAAGTCCATAATTGGTGTCATCCAATTTGATCCAAATTGGTGCACCAATTACGTCTTGACTTAATGAGGTAGATGTCTAGTTCAACATTTGTGATATTTTGGTGGTTTGGTTAGCAAGAATTGGATTCTTGCCTTAAGATCTCTCTATTAAAGGAGATTGTTCTATCATTGCTGAAAAAAACCCACAAAGCCCTAGAACGTTTGCTCTGATACCATGATAAAAGATATCAATTTCTATATCACTTACAAAATACAAGACTATACTTATATAATATGTACAAAGGAGACCTGTTCTAGATAGGTAATTACTGTCATACATAAATCCAAGCTATAATTAACGGGTATTCCATAATAAGTGGAAACCAAATAACAAAGGAAATCCTTGTAATCTCTCCAAAAAAATCCTCTATTGACAACTCATGCCGAGAATTGGGTGTTAGCTTTTCAATGACTTGTAGTGGATTGACTATTTTTCAGTCATGATGGGTTGTTAATATGAAATAATTCGGAATTTCACATTACTTGATTTGATTGTGGAGACTAAGTTAATAGTAAAAAAAAATCATGAAAACTTGTTATTTTTTCTTTTTAGATTTCATGATTTCACAAAAAAAGACTAAATTTTGAATTCTGAAATGAATGTGATGTCTTTTTCATGATAATGATCAAAATATGTGTTATTAGCATATTGATTTTAATTTTGTTGGACATTTGATTTAATTAATATGATTTAAATAAATTATGGGTGAAGAAATTAATGTCAAAGAACTATTGGTTTTTCTAGATTTAATTCTTGATTTATGGTGTCTAATTAAATGTTGATAATAGTGAGAATTGATTCTTATTAATTTTTCAACCTTTTAACTACCAAAATTCACTATAAAAAAAACGGTGAAGGAAGAGTTTCTAACTTGAGTTTTTTAGATTTTTACATACTCTTCCTTACCTTATATTTATGTATTTTCTTATCATTTTAAGTTGTGCTCTTCCTTCCAAATCTAGAACTTAGATTCATCTTTGATACAAACCAAGTTAGGTCTGAGTTTTGTCTTAAAATGCCTATTAACTAGTTTTGCGAGATCAGACATATCTCTTAAACTATAAATTGGATAGAGATGAAATTTTACAGGGTGATAAGATACATATGGAAATATATTATGGTAGAATTTCAAGTCACCAAGAGTTAAAGAACATATTATGTAAATTGGTCAAAGTTATTGTTACTATTTTAGCATATTGGTCAACAAAGTATTCTTTCTTGACTATTTTCATCCCAATCAATCTAGATCTGTAATGAGTTAATTTTGGACAACAAAGATAGATTAAATTATACTTGTTTAGGTACTAAACTTGTGCGTAAGCTTGGGCTACAAGGGTTTCTAATGTAGCTTGGATTCATTGAAGAATTAGAGTCTATATTTTACAAAGATTCCAAGTCTCACATAAACATGATGTAGCAACATCTAAGAGGATATTTCTCTTGGATTTTTATTTTTTTTTGCAAGTATTTCTAGAATATTAAGAAGACTAAGAGAAGGCAATATAAGAAAGAAAACTCTAGCAATCAAAACAAAGTTTCTTAGTTGAATTCTTATACTAAGAGTTTAGGATAAAACACACTTAGGAGAGCTTGAAGATTTTAGCTACATTGAGAAATTTTAACATGAAGATTTTATTTTTATTATCCTATCTTATTTATTTGATGTTGAAAAATTATTTTTAATTTGGGTTTGTTCTAACATATTAGACATTGTTTAGAGGTTTATTTTATTATTGGACTTATGTTAGTTGATTTTCTAGTTTGGACCCATTGACCTGCAACTCAAAAGGAATCTATTCGGGTTATTTAGAGAGGACTATATAATGTTTTTAAAGCTGTAGATTTTGGCAGCATAGTGATAATAAACGTGAGTTTCTTTCTTTTGATTGTTTGTGGTAAAACATAATTTATTTGCAATGACAAAGATAGTACATTCAACTTATCGAAGATTAACTAACTTCGTGGTGTCATTCGCATACTCCATGTTCTTAGGTACATGATTATCTTTAGGTCCAAGTTTATTTCAATGCCTTTGGTTCATACATATATCTTTGGGTCAGAGATCTACTAAAACTCATTTTTTGCTTTCTGAGTTGTATTTGAACTTTGTTGAGTGTTGTTTAACCACGTGATTAAGAGGTTTGTATCAATTTTATTGAGAGATATTTGAGTCTCATGTTCTTTGGTTCAAATACCTTGTTCAAATTTTACTTGATTTTTCCTTTTTAAAATTCTGTCATTACGAGCTTTGGTTTTGCCTTTGCCTTTTTTCTTTCTTTCTTATTTATTAGCTAATTAATGCTCTGTCGTTGCATGGGTGATTTTTGTTTTTTTTAATTATTATTATTTTAGAAAAAAGCATACTTTTTTTTCTAATATATGATTCTTGTAAAAAATAAAGTAATAATATTTCCTGAAAATTTGGTGATATTTTATTATATTAATCATATGACACACAATTGTTTTGGTAATTATTATGATTTTTTTAATTTTAATTTATTATTTGTGTTTTGTATAGTTTTTATGGTATTTTCTTAAGATTTTATTACAATGATCATATATCATTAGTGGTTCATATATTTTTTCAACAATCAATATACATATTGATTTGTTGAATTTAAATTTAGTGTTTTATGTTTTGAAGCGCTATTATTTAATGATTAATGTTCAAATTCTTGTTTTTGCTTTCCAATCTCTTGAATGTAACAAGCATTCTTTTTAAAGGCCTATATTCCTTGTATGGCTCATGGGTCAATGAAAATTCTTTTTTGATAAAGAAAAAAAAAAATTCAAGTTCATATAGTTGAAGTGCATTGGTATAGAAATTTGTAAAAATATTTTTAAAAAAATGAAACAGTGTTACTAAGAAATTCTCCTTTTAGCTTTATTTATTCTTGCATTCCAAATAAGGTGTAGAGATTAGAGAGAATGCTTTTGAATCTCATACTTGCTAGGTTAGGCAATAACCTCTTCTATGTTACGTAATTAATAACTACTTTAATTAATGCTTGTGTGACAAAAAAAAAACACCTTATTTTGATATATAAGTTTAGAAATATATATCCTTTTTAGACAGTAATTTGAGAGGAAAAAAAAACCTCAAATATGAACACTTATATAGATAAATGAGTTAAAATAATACCCAAAGCCATAAATTAAAAAAAAAATTCATATCACATCATTTTTGTGATAAGTAAATATCTCTTTTTCTTTTCATAAAGTTGTTGAAATTATTCATTATATATATATATATATATATATATATATATATATATATATAATATTAATGAAAAACCAAATTTCAAATTATTTAGAATCAAGTTGTAAATAACAATTCATTTTATAAATTCTTTTAATTACAAAACATAAGAAAATGATCTATCAATCAGAAGTTATCAATTCAAATCCTTTTATATATGTATATATACTAGTACTGGTAGACGAACATAATCAGTCATGCTATTCATAGGTAAGACCATATAACAATCAATAAAGTTCTTGAACGATGAAGACTAGTCATTTTTCTTTCTCTTTCTTTTCTCTCTCTATTTTTTTAGTTTTTTTCCTGTATGAGAAGATAAAAAAAAAAAAAAAAAAACTTACTTTGAGCGTCAAAGAACTTTGGGCGAGACATCATTAAGATCCCCTTATTTATTAAGATGTGCAGAAACCAGAGAACAAAACTATGGATCAGGTTGACAAAATTCTAAATGATTGTACAACGTTTCTGGTGAGGGAGAACAGGTTTTTCTGATCAAGCAGTAGTAGATATATCTTACAGAAAAATTATGAAATGGAAATTAAGCAGAACAGCTAACAGAGCTTGATTATGAAAGAGCTGAGGATGCACCCAAACTTTGATGAACTATGTAGGTTCCTGAAGAGGGGGACGTCGGCCAGTCCTAGAAACAGGCAACGTTGAAGACCAAGGGTGGTGCTCTTTCTTAGAATTCAGTGGCTAGAAAATCCAATCCGTCAAAATATAATGACAAAGGTTTATGAAATCCAAATTAAGATGGGATTACTGGATATCGCACGAAAGCAGGTGAGAGGGTGAGGACTAGTTGCCCCATCCGCTCGACCTTCGCTACTAACGAGCTATACATCTGACAAATTGATGATCAAAATCTTAGAGATTGAACAAAATGATTTGTAGCAATCCGTAATGTTTTGTGAGGAAAGATACAATACTCTCGCCACATAATTTAGCTTTTCTGTTAATAAAAAGGAAAAAAAATTACAAAGCTAAATTCTCTACCAACTTAATATTGAAAAAAAAACCAAGATAATTTTGAAAGGAAAAAAACCTATGAGAAAAAACGTTGTAGCAATTGACAATGTTTTGTGAGGAAAACTACAGTGCTTTCTCCAATAAAATCGACAAAGATAATTTTAGAAAAATCATAAAAAAAACCATTTAGAGAAATACTGTAGCAATTCACAGTGTTTTGTGAGAAAAGTTACAACGCTTTCCCCATATGATTTAGCTTTATTGTAATTATAATTCTTAACCAACTCAATATTCAAAAAAAAATCGACAATGATAATTTTGGAAAAAATCATATGGGAAAACACTGCAACAATTCACAGTGTTTTAAAGAAATTAATTTTAAAGCTAAATTCTCAATAAGGTCAATATTAAAAAATATAAAATCGATAGAGACAATTTTAGAAAAAAATAATAAAAAAACACAAAAAATAGGAAAGAAAACCATGTTGGAAACACTGTAGCAATTCATAGTGTTTTGTGATGAAAGCTACAGTGCTTCCCCGCATGATTTAGCCTTATTTGTAATGACTTGTAATTGTAATTCTCAACCAACTCAATATTAAAAAAATAAAATTGAAAAAAATAATTTTGAAAAATCATAAGAAAAAAAATCATGTTAAGAGACACTCTAACAATCCACAGTGTTTTGTAAGGAAAGCTACAATGTTTTCCCCACATGATTAAGCTTTATTATAAAGTTAAATTCTAACCAGCTCAATATTAAAAAAATAAAATCGACAAAGATAATTTTGAGAAAAAATATTACAAAAAAAGAAAACACAAAAGAAACTGGAAAAAAACTATGTGGGAAAAAACACTATGGCAATTCACAGTAATTTGCGAGGAAAGTTACAGTGTTTTTCTCACATATTGTAACTGTAATTTTTAACCAGCTCAATATTAAAAAATAAAATAAAAAAAAAAGATAATTTAGGAGAAAATCATCAAAAAACAAAAAAAAAAAACCATGTGGAGAAACACTGTAGCAATCAACAATGTTGTAAAGAAAAAAATTACAAAACTAAATTCTCAATCAGCTCAATATTAAAAAAATAAAATCAACAAATATAATTTTGAAAAATAAAAAAATAAAATAGAAAAATCATGTGGGAAAACACCATAGCAATCCACAGTGTTTGAAAGGAAAAAAATTACAAAACAAAATTTTTAACTAGCTCAATATTAAAAAAGTAAAATCCACAAAGATAATTTTGGAAAAAAATAAACAAAAAAAAAAAGAAAAAAAAGGAGAAAGTTGGAAGAAAAAAGAAAGATGAAAAAAAATGAAAAAGTAAAAAAAAAAAAAGAGGAATGCATGGGTGAACAGTGAATTCCTCACACACTTTAGCTTATTTCTTAATAAAAAAATAAAATAGAAAAACCATGTGAAAAAACACCGTACCAGTCCATAATATTTGAAAGGAAAAAAATTACAAGATAAAATTTTTAACTAGCTCAATATTAAAAAGTAAAATCGACAAAGATTATTTTGGAAAAACAAATAAACGAAAAAAGGGGGAAAGTTGGAAAAAAAAAAAGTAAAGTAATTTTGGGAAAAAAAAAGAAAAAAAGAAAAAAGGGGAAAGTTGGAAAAAAAAAACGAAAAAGTAAAAAAAAAATGATGTTATGCAAAATTGGTAGAAAAATATTTGAGAAAATCACATTTTTTAAAAAATGATTTTTGAAATTCTTTGAATTTTTTCTTAAAAATTGGGGGCCGGGCTGGATCCAGCCCAGCCATTTGGGCTGGGTCAAAACTGGCCCGACCCAAAGCTAAGTTAATTATTTTGGTCGCTACATGCAGAATGAATCTGCATGCAGCGACAGCAGCAGTGAGTAATAGGGATGGTTGATGCAAGACAGGGATGGAGAACCACCTAAGGCGGTGAGGGCCTGTGGTCGTGCTGGTGGCGGCGTTGATGGAGAGCTTGGTCGTCGGAGTTGCTACTGCGCAGGATGAAGAAGTTTGCAGAGGAGAGAGAAAGGCTAGAAGGAGAAGAGAGAGAGAGTCGCGGTGGTTGCTTGGTGGTTGTGCTGGCTTCCTGTGGTGGAGCCGGTGTTCATGGTGGTGTATAGGCCAGGTTTGTTGGTATTCTCGCCGAAGAAGGCAACTGGGGAAGAGGTGGAGAGAGTTGCAGAAGATTGACGGGGAAAGAAGGAAAATGGAAACAGGGGGAAGGCTGGTTTTTTGCAATTTTTGGACCCAATTTTCTCCTCCCTCAGGCCATCAACGGAGACTTTATTTATAGGCAATGGAAGAGGGTAATCTTTTCTACACCGGGGTAAAATTTCAGCCCTTGATTCGGTTGGGAAGGATTCCAATTGTTGGCTCAAAGTAGGCATGGTGCACTGTCAAATCTGTAAAAAAAGCTGCCTGAGTTGGCATGTTTATGCCGGCTCTGGCGTCAATTAATTGTCATTCAGACTGAACTATTGAATGAAACTGTAAAGGAACTGCAGATGATCATTTTCGTGCAAGTTTGGTTAAATTTGGTGGACTTTAGGTGCATTAAATGCACCTGCAACCTAGGTAACCTGAGGAGTTATTTCAGAGATTTAAAGAAGAAGATGAACAGTACCAAAGTTCTGATTTTGGCCAAAGTTCATTTCAGTCCTTCCTTTTTCAATTGCTTTCAATTGAACTTCTCATTGACACTAAACTTTTGATTGAATGCAATTAAGCCCCTGATGAACTTCAACTTCAGCCCCGGATTTATGTGTCTTTTGCAATATGGTCCTTGGTCTCAGATTTATGCAATTTAACCCCTAATTGACTATTAAACATTCAATTTCTTCAGTTTCACCCCCGTTTTTTGTCAATTAAGTCCTTAAAGTCTGGCGCCTTTTGTAGATTGGTCCTTGGCTGCGAATTTCTTCAATTTAGCCCCTAATTGACCCCAAAACTTCAATTTTCTTGCAATTTGGCCCCTAATTTCAATCAATTAACTTGAAAAAAAATTAAATTTGGTCTTTTAAAATTCCAATCTCCTCAATTAAGCCCAAATTAGGCTCCCAAACTTAATTTTCACCAATTAAGCCCCAAATAAAATTAATTTGACCCATTTAAAGTATAATTAAGTCCTTGCACTTAATTAAATCCTTCAATTGGACCCAAATTAATTCTTAAACATAATTAAAATTTAATTTGGCCCATGATTAAATCAAATTGGCCTATTAAAAATTTAATTATGTCATTGGACTTAATTTTTATGCAAATTCATCCAATAATCATTTAATTTGACCTTGCATTTGCATTTTTTTCCTCCATTTTTGGGCATAATGGGGTACAATTAGGCCTTGAATTTCTTCTAAAATTACAGATTGATTTTTCCCTATTTTTGTAGTCCTCCTTGATCTGCTTTCTCAACATTGCCAGCCTTTATTTTATTTTTTTGATTTTTATTTTGAAAAAAGGTGATTTTTGGGGAATAACCTAGAATTGGGTTATTACACTTGGGATAAAATGCAACAACAATATTTAAAGAAGTTTTTCCCTTATCATAGAACAAACTTTTTCAAAAGACAAATCACCACTTTCACTCAAAAACCAGGAGAAACATTTTACCAATGTTGGGATAGATATCGAGGCTTGCTTAATACTTGCCCTCATCATGGTTTTGAAACATGGAGATTGGTTTCACATTTTTATGAAGGGTTAACACCTAAAGATAGACAAATGGTGGAATTGATGTGCAATGGAACTTTTGAAGATAAAGACCCTAATGAAGCAATGGAGTACCTAGACTTGCTAGCTGAAAATGCTCAAAATTAGAACACTACACGCACTTATAAGGCACCAAGTAAAACTCAACCTCATACATCTAATGGAGGAATGTACAACCTTAGGGAAGATCATGACCTCAAAGCCAAGTGTGCATCTTTAGCTAGAAAAGTCGAGGCACTAGAATTGAAAAAGAGTGGTCAGTTGAAAGAGTACTAACAATAATGCACAAATTTCACAGCCACTGTTTCAAGCACACCATAATTTCTAAAATTCTCATGGATATACACCTCCTTATGCTCCACCTCCTAGAAGAAATCTTGAGGAAACATTGCATGCATTCATTGAAAAGCAGGAGACAATCAACACTAAAAATGCTCAAATCATGGCAGATCTAAAAGATGCTCTTGCAAAATTCACATTTGCTCTCAGTTTTCAAGAGAAAGGTAAGTTTCCATCTCAACCACAGCAAAATCCCAAGGGGTAATACAATGAAAATGCAAGTAGTTCCGGAAGCCAACACATGGATCAAGTCAAATCAGTCATCACTCTTCGCAATGGTAAGATTATTGAAAAACCTATTCTTGAACCTTGTGAGAAAGATGATGAGTTAATCTCTTAGGGTAAGGAAAGGGTTGAACCTAAACATTGCAAATAAAAAGACTGATTCCCCGCCAAGTACTTCCATTTCCTCATGTCATGACCAAACAAATAAAAGTCACCCACAACTCTGAAATCTTTGAAACTTTCAAACAGGTAAGGATCAATATACCTTTGTTGGATACTATTAAACATGCACCTTCTTATGCTAAATTTTTGAAAGATCTGTGCACTGTGAAGAGAAAACTAAATGTGAAAAAGAAAGCCTTTTTAGCCGAACAAGTAAGTGTCATTCTTCAAAATAGTAATGCTTTGAAATATAAAGACCCTGGTTGTCCTACAATTTCATGCTTTATTGGAGAACATAAAATTGAAAAAGCTTTACTTGATCTTGGAGCTAGTATGAATCTACTTCCATATTCAGTTTTTCAAAGTCTCAATCTAGGTGAGTTAAAACCAACTTCTATAACTCTTTTACTTGCTGATAGATCTGTACAAGTGTCTAGAGGAATAGTTGAAGATGTGTTAGTACAAGTTGATAAATTCATTTATCCTGTGGATTTTATTGTCTTGGATACACAACCTATTGAAACATGTAATTCAATTCCAGTTATTTTAGGACTCTATTTCTTACAACCTCTAATGCATTGATTAATTGTAGGAATGGACTGATGAAGTTATCATTTGGAACATGACACTGGAAATGAATATTTTCAACATTTGCAAGCAACCTGGTGATGATAATGATTTCCAGGAAGTAGATCTTATTGAAGAATTAGTTTATGATCAATTTGAAACTACTTTGAGTAAAACTGACTTCAATGAATCTGAAGATTTGCAAATGATTTATTCTCAAGAACAAATCAAGGACAAGAAAGGCACAAAAAATGTTATCATGGATCAATTGGCAATAGATTCAACATCTGACATCCCACCAATCGATGATTACTTTCTTGATGAATCCTTACTTTCTCTTAGCTCAACGCCCTGGTTTGCTTATCATATCAATTTTCTTTCTTTAGGAGATTTGCCAGCTCATTGGAGTACCCAAGACAAAAGAAAGTTTTTGAACGAAATAAAGAACTTTTATTGGGATGACCCTTACTTATTCAAATATTGTCCTAATCAAATATTTCAAAGATGCATTCCTGAGAATGAGGTAAATAGTGTCATTCTGAGGCATGTGGGGGTCATTTCTCATCAAAGAAGACAATTGCAAAAATCTTACAATGTGGATTTTATTGGCCCACCATGTTCAAGGACACGCATGCATTTTGTAAAACTTGTGAAAATTATCAAAAAGTTGATATTGGTCAAAAAGTTTTGCTTTATAATTCTCGACTCCATTTATTTCCTGGAAAGCTAAGATCAAGATGGAGTGGTCCATTTATTATGAAACATGTGTATCCTTATGGGGCCTTTGATATGGAGAATCCAAAGAATGACAATGTTTTTAAGGTAAATGGACATCGTTTGAAAGAGTACTTTGATAATTTTCCTAGTGAAAATGAATCAATTGGTTTGAATGATCCTGTATATAAAGGTTGATTATTTTGTTTTTCTCACATTGTTTTTGTGTTTCTTTTTATGTGACTTTTGTTTTGCTAGTCTCTCTCACCTTGGTCAAATGGTGGATAATGGTACTCCGTGACTCTTAAGTTGGTTCTTTCAGTTTCCCATGATAACTGATATCTGTGTATATATTTGTTCAATTCCTTGTTCCTTGTATTTTCTTTGCATCTCTTTTCCACTTCTCATCTAAAAAATGGACACCACTCTTGAAAAATTGAAAAAGTATTTTCCCGTTTTGCCTTCAAATGCGATTGCAAAAATTCATCGTGCTAGATGTGAAAGATTAAGGTTGTTAATGAACCATGGAATTCCTGAAGGTATTTGTTGGATGATTGAAGCAAAGGTCCGATTATCAGGTGAGTCTTCCAATTCTTTCATTTCATACATGCCTGGAACAAGTAAAAGTACTTTTGCAAAGAAACATCATGCAAAACAACTGAAAGTCTATGTGCCAGATGGACTTGTAATGCACAATGTTGTTCTTTAAACTGTGAAGATAAAATACAATTCATTAAGGATGGCCTGGGTAAGGAGTCTTTAGATAATCTTCTAGTAACTCTTGCGACGCATCCTAGTGGAGATGTGCATCGTGCAATTCATGATTTATGGCCCCAATTTCATAAAGAACATGATCGACTTAGTCTTGGGAATCTGACTAAAAAATACCCTGTTTGTCAGTTTTTAAGAAAACTGGATGGGAAGCTTATCCCCGACCCATAAAGGGCGTTTAAGCCATTCTTGGACATAATATCAAGGGAAGATGTGAGCCAAAATCACAACTACTTGTAAATATACATGTTCTATATATAAAAAAAAAAGTGAGACTTCAGCTCGCCTACATATAGGTGGTATGATTGTATTTTTAATTTCTCATCTATAAAATCTTCTCTTCCTTCCCTTTATTTCTACTCAACCCATACATTCAACAGATATAGAAGTGTGTAGAAATGGCAGGTTCCTCAAGTCATCAAATAAGAAATATTTGTGTTTTCGGTGGATCCAGTCCTGGGAAAGAAAAGGAGTTTTTAGAATCAGCAAATCATCTTTGTCAGGTACTAGCTAAAAGAAAGATTCATTTAGTGTATGAGGGAGGCAGTATTGGGTTAATGGGGGGGGTTTGTCAATAACTGTATTTTTAGGAGGCAGTCAAGTTTTGGGGGTCGTCCCCAAAGCTTTAGCAAAAGGGGACATCATTGGAAAAATAATTGGAGAGGAACTACAGGTCTCCACAATGTCTAATTGAATGAATACAATGTTTAACCATGTTGATGCCTTCATTGCCTTACTAGGTGGTTTGGACACAATGGAAGAGATTTTTCATATTTTCTCTTGGGCCTAACTGCACATTCACCATAAACTTATATGTTTGTTAAATGTTAATGGTTTTTATGAGAATTTGTTGTCTTTTCTTGATCAAGCTGTGGAACAGAAATTTCTAACATCTTCGGCACGACAAATCATAATCTCTTATGTTACTGCTGAACAATTGATTGACCAACTACAATATTTCATCCCTGTAATTGATCCCTTTATGAGTCGCATAAATTGGTCAACTATGGAAAGTCGTAAAAAGCTTAGATTGGATTTGAGCCTTCGTTTGTGAAACTTTATGTCTTTTGGTTTTATTAATAGCATATTATTTTATTTTGTTATTTCTTATATTTGTTTAAGTGTGTTTCAGTGTTTCAGGTTTGTTAGTGTTCATTGTTTCAGGTGATGTCTTCTATACTCTATCTTTATACCTTAGGAAATTGAGGACAATGTCTCATTTTGGTTGGGGGGAGATGGTAGTAGTTGACATTAAAAAAAAACTAACTTACTAACTATTTTTTTGCTATTATTAAAACCATTTGACAAAACTGTTATTAGGATGGCAGAGTAAGGAGGAATTTTATAGACTCTTGAGACGCATCTTAGTAAATATTCTTATCAAGGTCTATCAGAATACTTCTTGAAATATTCAGGTTTACAAACTCTCGCTTTGTTATCACTTGATTCTGCTCATATACTCATTTAACAAGTATTTTTAAACCTTCATTTTTACACACACACTTTAACATATGATTATGGGTTGCACATTGGATTATTACATTATTTAAGAAGGTTTATTAATATCTTATTTCAACAGTATGAAGCAGATATATAATTTAATGAGAGTTTGTTTATTTGGATAGATTAAAGGAAGTCGAATGATGAATGCCTTGCTTTGTGGAACTTGCAAATTGTTTTTCTATTTTAACGCTCCGATTACTAGGGACTAGTAATAAGCTGGTTAGGAGGTGTGATTAGTACTTAACAATGTATTTTTATCAAGGTTTTATATCATTATTTTGCACTTGAAGTATCAATAACTCCTTAATTAGAGCATGTTTTATAATAACAAGTCTGATAATATAAAATACCTTTAATTTATGGTAAATGTTTATTTTAAATGCAGGCCTATCACATAAATCAAAGGATTCATTGATGAGTTTAATTACTAAAATTGAGAAGACAAAGAGAGGGCTAAGCTTAGAAAAGAGATGCTGGTTGAATTCAAATTGGAACACCATTCGGTTATTGGATCATAACTGCCGCACCCTCGCGGCAGAGCGGCGAACCCTTGATTGATTTCAGGGTCTTTGTTGTTTGTAAATGAGTCGCCACCTAGTATTTTGGTCACTAGGAACCCTAACTGGTCTTTCAAAGATTCTAAGGCAAGGGACTGGTTGCGTAAAGGGAAGGTATTAGCACCCCTAGTACGCCCTACCTATGATAAGCTGCTTGGTGTTAGTTTGCTTTATAATTGCTATGATGTTAGTGTTTTCTAATCCCATCAGTTTTCCTAGGTTTGATTCAAACTAAATTGATTAAGATAGAAATCCAAGGAGATTCCATGTGCTTCAAAAGCTCATTTTCCCTTAGTATTTCAAGAGTTTGCAACTCGTAAATCGCAAGGAGGAGGGAAGAAAATTTAGAAATCTAGGGCGCTTTAAAAAAAAACTATTTTTTGCTTTAGTGTTTTATACCCTCACGGCTCGTAAACCGTGGAGTAAAAAAATTGAAATGTCCTTGATTATAATCAAGGCTTCTTTCAAGGATGTGTGCGGATTCATTATTCCTAGAAAATTATTTTGGATATTTACCACTCAGGGTTTCTTTATCCAAATATTAACAGTGAATAATAACAAATTATTCCCAATAATATTTTGGATATTCATCATTTAAGGATTTCTTTATCCAAACATTAGCAGTGAATAATAGATGAATTCCCCCCAAAATAAGATTTTTATATTTTTTGGAATATTGGCCAATACCCTTTGGAGTTTTACAAACATGTTGTAAAATCTAGAAATGCAAGAAAACAATTTTTTTTTGTTTAAGAAATTCATGCGAAAACACATTTTCAAAACTTCCAATATTTTTTTGTATAAAAAAAGAGCGTTCAAAACATGTTAGGATATTGGCCGTATGCAACACACAAGAAAACAAATTTTGATATATATGTATATTTGCCGCAGTTGGGTCGAAAACCGGGTATTCTAAATACGAGATTGGTATACATTTTTTTACAACATTAAAAAAATTCAGACTTTAAAATAAATATTCCAGAAAATAAATCTCTCTCTTTCTTTTATTTTCTTTTTAAAGTAAGGAAATCCGGCTGGGTCACTTGCTTGGCTGGACACAAAAAAAAGGGCAGGCGCAAGTAAAGTTCAAAGAAAGTTGGCGAGCACTGTTCAAGTGAATTAATTCACTTGAACAGTCCAAACACAAAACAGAAAACATGCATGCTGCGAGGTGAAGAGAAAAAAAAAACTGACTTGGGAACGGAAGCGAAGAAGTTGCAGCGACGTTGAAAGTGTGATGGTTGATCCGGTGTTCGTCTGTTTCAAATATTTTCCTCCTGCTCTGTATTTACGTCTGCTTCTCTGGTTTTTCTTTCCTCTACATCAAAGCATTCAGAACTGCAAGTCTCACTAGTTTTTTCTTCTATATATTTACTGCATTTTCTTTTTACTCTGCCTCTCTTGCGTTTTTCTTATCTTTCTCTTTGCTGTTTTTTCTGCCCTTTTCTCTCCGGTTTTCTCCTCCTTTTATGCTCTTTCTTTTTTTCTTTCTTTCATGTTCCAGTGAAGGCTTTTAAGTATCAAAGAAAAGCCTCCTTTCTTTCCCCTTGTTTTGCCTCCGTCTCCCCTTTTTTTTCCTTCTGTCTTCTCCCCCCTTTTAGGTCAGCAGAGGCAGCGTATATATAGTCCAACTCTTATTAGGAAAGATTCAATGCATTAATCTAGGATGCAAATCGTAGCTGATTTGTAGCCAAATAATTAAAATGAGGAAACTACAATATTGTCATTGATTATGTGTTGATTCTAGTTATTTCTTTCCAACATTAACACATCATAAAATCCCAGTCATTAGATGATAGTGAGGTTCTTCTCTTTATGCCATTTTGCAGCTGTCAAAAGTTGTTGTTTCTTATGAATTATAGCTGCACAAAAACGTGATTTTCCTTATTCGGTGTGGTAGAAATCCTATCATTTATGATGATCCAACCCCCTCTCCAGCTTCCAATATCCTTCTTCAATTAAATCCCTCATTTTAGCACTTTTCAATTCAGTCCTTGGTCTAGAAAAAATCCTTCGAATCAGTCCCGCGAACTTGGGCAAAAATCCTTCTTGCGGCAAGAATCCCTACTTTCACATAGATATTCAAACGGGAATATCTTGAGCTTCTGATATCGAAATTAAGCGATTCAAAAGCTCAAATTCATCTATGTGTCCCGGACTACAACTTTGATGAGGGATTCGAAGTTAGATAAAATCATTTTAGATAACAGAATCTGGTTGGTCAAAAAGGTTTTCTTGATCTGACAATGCCGAGCATCCAAATCTGACTGAGAGTCTGCCCTAAGAACAGTGATCCCTAGGACCCAATAAAGGTGTAGGTCAACATGTCATGAGTGACAGAATATAGCTAGGATGGTCAGATATCGTACCAAACCAAGTTAGAATCAGAGCCTAAGTTGGAAAAAAACATTGCGACAGCAGCAGAACCAGTTTTTTTTGTAATGCAAATTCTGAGGGATTTATCCAACCTTAAAGACCAAATAAAGAAGGAACGAATTTAGCATTATGAAGACTCCTAATTAATCTAAGAAAACCTGATGATTTTGGCAGCAAAGAGGAAAGATAAAGAGCGCAGAAAACAGCTCAAACATGGTTCGAAAAAAATATTTTTTTCTCCTCCGCTTTTGTCAATTTTCTAGCAAACATGAGCTACACTCCTACACTCGGTTCAAAACGGGTATACACCATCTCCAGCACGTGGGGTCCAAATTGAGTAACAACAATAACTGGAGCTGTAGAATTTGGATTTAGGTCTGGTTTATATGAATAGAAAGCTAAGACATAGGCCTAAAACGTTCATGAAGAGTCCAAGATTCAAAAGGACCATTTTCAAGTTCAAATTGTAGCAATAATAGAGAAGTTGGAATCTGTACTGCAGCCTAGACACTGTTCAGTGTTCGGCCCATATCTCGAGTTCTAAAAGTCCAAATGACTTTATTCATGTTTTGTTGGAAAGCTGAGACAATTTTCAAGAACTTTCAGGAAGACTATCTATTCAAATTCTGATGTTAGCAATGACGTGTTCTGCAGAAAAAAGGATAAGGATTGTTATAAAGTCAAGAGGTTGGCACCCACTCAACAATTAGTCATCAAATCAATAGTTCCAAATTTTAGCCTATAAAAGGAGGCATTTGTCATGCATTTAGGTATCTTGGTTTTGAGATCAAGATCTTGCTCTTGCTCCCTATCTTTGTATTTTGTTATGTTCAAGTTTTATTCCAAGTTATATTTTCCTTAATTTCTTGTTTATACTTTTCATTTCCTTTACTATACTTATATAATTATGTTCTTATCTTATTTATCAATGTTTCTCTTATTCATAATGTTCATCTAAGTTTATTATGTCAAGGTGAAAAGGTTACACTAATAGTGTAAGAATAAGTATAGTATAAACTTAACATGGGCTTTAATGTTTGATACTAACATGTTTTGTATTTCTTATCTTACTCACTCTTAATACCTTGCTTGTTAAATGATTAATCTAGATTTGTGTTGAACAACCCTTGACAACAAATACTTGGCACTTTCATAGCCCAACTGTATGGTATAACCGACACCTGTGCTATGAAATGAACTTGATTTGTTGTTAACATAAGTTATCACCATGAATACCTGACAACATTTACAAGTATTGACATTACTCAAATAAGATAATTAATATAATCATGTTAAGAAATTATAATCTGAGTTGGAACCTCCTTTGTGTGTGGTTTCCAGTTGAATAATAAAAAGAGTTTATATTATACTTATTTGAAATACCATTAGTGGATCCTCTAACCTTAACAATTGTTTTATATTTGTTTAAATGCTTACATCAATATCACATCTCAAAGCTCTCTTCAACTCCTTTTTTGTTATTATCTATTTCTTTATTTATAGTTTATACAGTTAACCTCCCTGTGGTTTGACCTCAGTCTTACCGAGTTATTTATTACTTCGACACTCCTACACTTGGGAGAAGACATCAACTCTTTGATCGTGTCATTGTTCGATGTGTCTTTTTGGGTTATGGTTCTCATACAAAAAGATATCGGTGTTATGATCCCTTTTCACGCAAACTCTATGTTACTATGGATGTAACCTTTCTTGAAACCAAATACTTCTTCAATGAACCATCCCCTTCTATTCTTCAGGGGGAGAATGCAACTGAACAACAGATATGGGATTGGTTTCATATGGACCATACTAAAAGACACTCAAACAAAATTAGCGATTATTGAGCAGACCAACAACACCGACACATACTGAAGCCACATTACATCACCCCCTCTCCAACATACCATGACCAAAGTCAAAATTGTGAGGACATTCTTGATACTACAACTGAGGTAAGGTCTCCTGACTCCCCTACATTATTTGTTCTATGAAATATAGTTTACCTCACAGGCATAATCAAGGGATACCCTCAAACCGATACTCACCAGAAACACAAGGAAGAAAGTCCAAATACTCCATTGTGAATTTTATCCCAGCTCATGACATGTCAGATGCGGCAAAGGTCTTTATGGGAGAAGTGTCTTCAAACAAATCCCACACAACATTAAAGAGGCCATGCTAGATGAACATTGGAAAATGGTTGTTTATGATGAAATGAAGGCTCTCCAGAAAAATAGTACTTGGAAACTAACTACACTGCTAGATGGGAAAAAGGCAGTTGGATGTAAATGGGTGTTTAATATGAAATATAAAGCAAATGGGACAGTAGAATATACAAAGCGAGATTGGTGGCCAAAGGATACACACAAACATATGGCATAGACTATCAGGAAACTTTCTCACCAGTAGCCAAACTGAACACAATTCGGATACTCTTATCGCCTACAGCAAACTTGGATTGACCTTTACATTAGTTTGATGTAAAAAATGCATTTCTTTATGGAGATCTAGAGGAGGAAGTATACATGGATGTTCCCTCTGGTTTTACTGGAAGAACAGAAAATGTGGTGTGCAGGCTTACAAAATCACTCTATGGACTAAAACAGTCTCCCAAGGCATGGTTTGGAAGATATAGTTTAGTAACGCGGAAGCATAGATTTAGCCAAAGCAACTCGGACCACACATTATTTCTAAAAAGAAATGGGTGGAAAATAGTGGCTTTGATTATTTATGTTGATGATATGATAGTCACAGGTAATGATGAAGATGGAATTTCATAATTACAAAAATATTTAGCAAATGAATTTGAAATGAAAGATCTCGGTGGGTTGAAGTATTTTTTAGGCATCGAAGTATACAGATCAAAACTAAGCATATTTCTATCACAAAAGAAGTATATATTGGACTTATTAGCTGAGACAGGTATACTGGATTGCAAACCAGTGGATAAACCTATCATACAGAATCATTGTTTAGTAGAATATCCGGATCAGGTTCCCATAAATAAAGAACAATATCAAAAAATGGTGGGAAGACTCATCTACCTATCACATAAACTTCCTGATATCACATATGCAATCAGTCTAGTTAGTCAATTCATGCACAACCCAAGTGAAGTACATATGGAGACAACATTGCGAGTGCTTAAATACTTAAAATCTTCTCTAGGAAGAGGAATTCTCTTTAAGAAGAACAATCACCTTAATCTCATTGGCTATACTGATGCAGACTGAGCTGGGAATTTGACCAACAGAAAGTCTACTTTAGGATACTTTATATTCGTTGAGGGAAACTTGGTAACCTGGAAAAGTAAGAAGCAAAAGGTAGTGGCTTTATCTAGTGCTAAAGCAGAATTCAAAGGGATGACCAAATGATTATGTGAGGTACTATGGATAAAAGAGCTACTTAAGGAGATGGGATATCCTATGGATACTGAAATCAAGATGTACTGTGACAAAAAAGCTGCAATTGCTATAGCCAATAATCTAGTTCAACATGATCGAATTAAGCACATGGAAGTAGATAGACATTTCATCAAATAGAAACTTGATGAGAAGACTATAATTTTTTCTTTTGTCAAATATGAGGATCAATTGGGAGATATACTTACTAAAGCAAGTATCGAGTAAAGTGTTTCACTACTCTCTCAACAAGTTGGCCATACTGGGATATCTTTGCACCAACTTGAGGGGGAGTGTTGACAAAAATTAATTTAGCACTATTACAAATCAGGAAAACTAGAAATCAAGAATAGGTTTAGAAAAGATTTTTTGTATATTTCCATTCTTAGTTTTTCCATTCCTGTACATGTATATATACACATTCTATGCAGTAAGAAGAGTAGACAATTCTATTTGACACAGGCAAATTACTTCTCATTGTTAAAAGGATTAACAGAGGCTTCTTGCATAGATGCAAGACAGGAGAGCTCCGTTTATGGAGCTCTGTTGGATGAAGGAAGATTGCATTGAAATGAGCTGGAATGTTGAATCCATCTTCTACATGGCCGGTTTCACAAGCAATCCATCTTTGGATGTTTTGCTTGATTATACTGATCGTGGTATGCTATCCAGTTTTTAATGGAAATGACAGGTATAATTCCCCCTTCTCGAAGTACCCAAGGCCTAGCTTTTAGCCCATGCCCAAGGATGAACGCAAGGACAGTTCAAAAAAAGAAAGAAGAAGAAGTCATTCCTAACTTGTTTTCTCAGGCAGGTTCTAAATCTTATCATACGGATTTCTACTCTCTGACGATCCGATCCTAGTGGAAAAGAACAGTTGTTTTGTAAGAAGGAATGCAAACATTGTGTCAAAGGAAAGGAAAATACGTTGTGTGTTGACTGATGAGTGGAGTGGCACGTACTCATGAACGAGAACATGCATGTCATGACTTTGATAGTTTGTTGTTGGTACATGGAACGGAACGTTAGTTCCGAGCGACTTTTTTTTTCCTTTTAAAAAATTTAAAAATATTATTTTTTTAAAATACTTACATTAAAAATTAATTTTAAAAAATCAAAAAAAATATTTTTTTAATATTTAAAAAAAAAACACTAACAAGGCAAATGAATAAACTCTAATAATCCATTTGAAATTTCTCCGAGTACTAGAAACTTATATAATTATTATTTTAAAACCTATAAAATTAATTAAAATATATAAATTTACCCGAACATCACATTAATAAAATAAAAAAAAACTCTAACAATTCAAATAGTAGGTTGCATATTTCCATTTCATTTATAGACTGCTGGTTTGACTGGTCGCTCCTTCATTACTGTGACTCCCAACTGGTTCCAGTTCCACGTAGAACCACAGTTACTGATAAAACAAACCACTAGCACTATGCTCCATCTCCATCTCCATCTCCATCTCTTCCTTCCTACTCATGAATATATATATATATACACAGTTATTGATTCGAGTCTCACAAATTTCAAGGTCATTGAAACTTAAACGGTCGTTAACTTCAGAACTCATGGAATTAATCGAAATGTACACAAGCTAATCCGAACAACCACCTTAATAAAAAAAAATCTTCTAGTATATATCAAGAAAGACTGAAAGACAAAACTTCCATATCTCATAACTTCTTCATTTCCTTGATACTGTTACCATATATATATATATATATCTTTAATATGGAGAGCACGACACCACTTCTGCAGCTCAATAATGGATCTTCGTCGTCGTCACCATTACCTGCACCAGCAGCACCACAAGAAGCAGAAGCAGAAGGAGACTACTCACCTGCAGCTTCCAAGACTTTCAAAGACTTTATCAAGTTCGTATTTTGGAAAGAGACTGTTAAGTTATGGAAGATTGGCGGTCCTATTGCCATCACTCTACTCTGTCAGTATGGTACCAACACTTTAACCTC
The DNA here is from genome assembly GCA_007827005.2 of Populus simonii. Lineage (NCBI taxonomy): Eukaryota > Viridiplantae > Streptophyta > Magnoliopsida > Malpighiales > Salicaceae > Populus > Populus simonii. The sequence continues at coordinate 347,934 of CM017471.2, forward strand.
TATCTTTATTGGCCATCTTGGAAACTTGCAACTCTCTGCCGTTTCTGTTTCCCTCTCTGTCATCATGACCTTCGCTTACGGCTTCCTTCTTGGTATGGGCAGTGCCCTCGAGACCCTCTGTGGTCAAGCTTTTGGTGCTGGTCAAGTTCATATGCTCGGTGTTTACTTGCAAAGATCAGCCATCATCTTATTCGTCAGTTGTGTCGTCCTCTTGCCCATTTACATTTTTTCCGCTCCTATCCTCAAAGCCATTGGCCAAGAAGATGATCTTTCTGACCTTGCTGGAAAATTCACCATCGTAGGCATACCTAATTTGTTTTCACTGGCTATCTATTTCCCTACCCAAAAGTTCCTTCAAGCTCAACGCAAGGTTGGAGTACTTGCCTGGATTGCCTTTTCGACTCTCCTTCTACACGCTTTTTGGCTTTGGCTCTTCATCTATAAGCTTGGTTGGGGTACCACTGGCGCAGCAATCGCTGTAGACCTTAGTGGATGGTCAATTGCTCTGGCTCAAGCTGTGTACGTGATGGGCTGGTGTAAGGAAGGATGGCGTGGGTTTTCCTGGGCTGCATTTGAGGGTATTTGGTCCTTTGTCACCCTCTCACTTGCTTCAGCTGTCATGCTTTGCCTGGAGCTCTGGTATATGATGAGTATTGTTATTCTCACTGGACATCTTAGTAGCGCAGTCATTGCTGTTGGTGCCCTTACCATCTGGTCAGTTATTCATCATCATCCTAATCATTGTTATATCAATTAATTATTAATTAATCTTTGGTTGATTTTAACTTGTTGTTAATCTTCTGAATTGTATATATTTCAGCTTGAATATCAATGGCATTGAACTAATGTTTTTCCTTGGAATAAATGCTGCTATAAGGTAAAATTAATTTAGTGTGCTCAACTCAATATATATTTGCATTTGCTAAATTCTGGTGATAATCAATCATCTATGATTATGAATATGGATTCTACTTGCCTGTCTCATGAGTGATTATGAATATGGATTCTTTTTTTTTCTTTTTTGTTTTGGTTGCGTACACACTCCTGGACATGAGCTTATATATGGGCTGGGATGCATAAATAATGATTCCAGGAGATCACCCACTCTATAACATTTAATTTCAGAGTGATTGCAAGATACAGTGCATTAGACAGGGCAACTGCTGCCTGTTTTAATTAATTGATTTCGAGATCCTTGATGTGTTATCTCGGTGGGGTGTATGATAAAGATTTCAGCTTAAATGAATGAATATATATTAACTAATTAATTAATTTCAGCGTTCGTGTCTCGAATGAGCTTGGATTGGGGCATCCAAGAGCTGCAAAATACTCGGTCATGGTGACTGTGTCCCAGTCACTTGTGATTGGGCTCATTCTGATGGCTGTTGTGTTGATAGCCAAGGACTATTTTGCCTACATCTTCACAAGCAACAAAGAGATGCAAGTAGCTACCTCCAAACTAGCATTCATTCTAGCCATCACCATGGTTCTTAACAGTGTCCAGCCAGTGATATCAGGTGGGCTACGAGGACATACCAGCATGGTTAATTTGGCTGATTGCAAGAGATTTATAATGACTACGTACCTGTCATCCATCGAATTAATCTATTTTTTATTTCAGTAATCGTCCCCTTTAATCATCAATTTAATTAGATCAAGCATGCTCATGACGCGCGCAGGTGTTGCTATCGGCGGGGGGTGGCAAGCATTAGTGGCCTATATCAACATTGGTTGTTATTATGTTATTGGGCTCCCCCTTGGTTACCTGCTTGGATACAGAGCAATCTGGGAGTCCAGGTATGTGCCCGATCGAGTAGTACGCAGATAGATTATCAGACCACCCTTGTGGTTCCACTAATAACCCTGCTAATTATGCTCTACAATCCATTTATGAATATCGATCATCCAGGGAGTATGGGGTGGCATGCTGGGCGGAACTGCTTTGCAGACCTTGCTGCTCTTGATTGTGCTCTACAAAACCAACTGGAAAAAGGAGGTCAGAATTCCTTCTCCTCCTGTTTCTTCCCATAAATAAGTTAATAGCTAGCTAATTCGTGAGGAGTAAATGCTAAATTATATATAAAATGCAGGTTGCAGAAACAGCAAAACGCATGAGGAAGTGGGGTGGCCAGGATCTCAACAATAATGATGATCATATAGCTGCTAACGGAGCGTGAAGCAGCTGGTCATTAATTAATATGTATTTAATTACGAAGTAGAATAATGCATGGTTCTCTTCATCTCGACTCATGATCAAGTCTTCCAGCGGTACAACACACGTAGGAAATCAAACAATTAATAAAAATATCCTTGATCAGTCAGCAGAAGAGAAAGAAAGAGAAAAACCTCCTGAATTTGCTATTGCTTATCTTGCAACAATAATAAATAGGTATCACTTTCGATGCTCATTGAATTAATAGCCAGAACAAGTGAAATCAGCCCGTTTGGCTCTGCGGCTGCGGCTGTGGCTGCGGCTGCGTTTTATTTAAAACACAGTTGCAGCCGTTTAGTTAAATAAAAATGTGGTATACTGTTTACTGGGTCCCACTTTTTTTCTGCGTTGGAAACGCAGTATTTGCAAAGCAAGAATTCCTTGCTTTTTTTGCACTGTTCACGTTAATTGCACTGTTCAATGAACAGTGCAATTAACATGAACAGTGCAAGTGATGCACTGTTCATGAACAGTGCAAGAAAATTGCACTATTCATGTTAAAAATAGTGAACAGTGCAATTCTCTTGCACTGCGTGGACTTTTTTTTTGTTAATTTTTTTTTAAAAAAAAAAACTAGTTTAGAGTGAATTTTATACATGATAATATTTTATCTAATTTTATTACACGCTAAAAAATTATGGAAACTGTAGTTCTTGTCAGATAAATTTTGTACGTAATGGAATTATAGATAGTTTAATAGAACAATAATTTTTTTTATATATAAAGTATGATTTATTTCATGATGTTACCGCAATAGTTAAATCCACAATATTTAAATTAAAAACCATCAATATTAATTTATATTTTTTAAATTATTTATAACCTCAATTTCAAAAACATTCTTAACCAAACACATTAAACTACTTTTTCTTCAACCTCAATTTCAACCACAGTTTTAACCAAACACCTATTTTTTCAAACCAACCACAACTAAAAGTACTTTTTATAAAAACAACTTTTTTAAAACCACAACCACAACAACTACCACATACCAAACACATTATGTATGGACTGCTTTCGACGTAGGACATGAAAAGTTTGGTTGAAGGGAACTTTTCTGCGTCTCTTCTCTGTTTAAAAATATACTTGTGATTATTTTTTAAAGTATTTTTCATTTAAAAATATATTAAAATAATATTTTTTATTTTTATAAATTATTTTTGATATCAGCATATCAAAATATCTAAAAATATTAAAATATATTAATTTAAAACAAAAAATAAAAATAAAATTTTTTAAATTTTTTTAAAAACACTTCAAAAATATAAAAACAATACCATGTAAAAGCAACTGCAACTCAACTAACACGTAGGGAAGTATGTTGACATGGTTACATCACAATCAACTTTTATTGTATTGTTATTTGTTCAATTATTAAAATGATATTTGAAAAATTATCCAATGATAATATATATAAATCTAATAAGTAGAATTCTGAAAAATAAATGCTCATTGAATATTTGATAAGAATAAAACATCTTTTATTAAAAAAAAAGTGATTTTGGCTTTTTTTTTATTTTAATGAATGCCTGTTTTAATTGCAATAAAATTAAATCGATTTAAAAATGTCCCACGACATAGCATGTATAAATTTTGAGATGCATATATATTAAAAATTGAAGACTGACACGCAGAGGCTTCATTATTATCTTTTAATTAATTAATCAATGCAGCTCAAACGACTAATATAATATATATTAGAGTGAAAGTTAACGATGTTCCAAATGCAGTGATACAATTAAAGAAAAAAAAACCCTTCAAAGAGCCACCGGAAAATTTCGGTTAACTGCTGGCGTGGTGAGGAAATTGACTCTGCTCTTCTTTATTGACAGTAAAGGAATTTTGAGAAGGTTTTTCTTTTTCTTTTGCTTAGGCTTTTTTTTATAAGAAAAAATTTAAGTTTTTTAGTTTTTTTTCCATCTCTCTTTTGTCTTTGTATTTTTCTTCCATTTAAATTCACCAATATCTCTAGCAAAACAGAACAAAAATAGAGAGAGACAAGTAATCTATGGGGAGATTTTATTTTGTCTCCTAATTGAATCAGGATTTTTTTTTCCAGTCCCATCTTGAATTTTTATATATTTTTCAATCTTAACTCAATCTTATATTTATCTACTTTCACGAGGAGCGGTGAAAGGACAAATCAACAGAAAAGTACAACAATCAACAATGAACAGGGTTGTCGGAGTCAATGGCGATGACAGAGGTGACAGCTGGAGTCGATGGCGAATCCTAATTTTTCAACATATATATATTATATATATAGCTTGGTATAAAATGTAAATTCTTCAAATTTTAAGGTTTTTTTTTTATGTGGCTCAAGTTGGATAGATAAATATTCATACCCTATCCAAACCCGACCTTTTACATCGGCTATTACCCGAAACCCGAACAGGCAAAAAAAAAATCTTATTCATTCAAGTTAATTCGAGTTGGTATCCACCGGGCTCCGGTGAAATTTGTTGAGTTTCTCGAATAGCATACACGTAGCGAAAATAATAAAATAAAATAATTTGAGAGTCCCTAGGATCCTGTTAGATAAATCTAAAGTTGTTTAGGGATTTATTACCTGAAGATCTAATCTTTTTTTGCTTTAAATAATTCTTTAAAGATTGAGTTGTAGCAAACCACAAGTTGTCCAATTGTTCGGCCTTCAACGGTAATCCACACAAACCATCAGTGAGAAATATCTTAAATCCCTATTTAGAATAGAGGGATTGTTATACCTAAAGTGTTAGCTTTTTATTCCGTGACTTACATAGTTTTTTTTTTTTTTAAAGAAACAACCACTTAAAAAATAAGAGGCATAGCTTACTATTTATAAGGAAGTTTGAAAAACCTTATAAATTAGCAAAATATCAACTTGTCCCCTGAATAATATCCATATATTAATTTAGGATAATTTTATAAATTAACTCAATCAAATCCTTACTTGATTTTTCTAGGTTTAGAAATATAATCCTTAAATTAATTATATTCTAATAATTAATTTCTCAAATATATTTTAATTAAGTCATACTTAATTAAATCATTTCAGTTTGATTTATAACTAATTATTCTTAATATATATAACCCATTAGGTTCCTAATATGTTGGCTCATGTATAAATTATAATTATGATTAAATAAATTAAAAATTTTAATTTATTATCAATTCGACAATTGATTAATTTATATTTGAATATCAGGTGTATCATCTAGCAACCATGTCATGATCTCCTAAATATTAAAAGAGTAATTAGTGGTTTGACTTAACCTTTAAGTAATTAATTTTCCAGTGTAATTAATATGATTTCATCAATAGTGTTTTGATTTAACATTAAAGCTTGAAGTATGTTTGATAAGTTAAATCATGTTTGTTCTCTGTATAATAGTCATTAATCGTTTGAATAAGATTTAAAACTCTTTTCAAATCTCATTCCACCATGGCCAAGGATTTCTCGGCCAGTATTATTTGAGAATAGATAAAGTATTTTTTCTAATTTATCTATGGTGATAAATCCTCTTTTTATCACTCAAGTATCTTCATATAGTTCATGTTATATCTAATGCATGCCCTTTCGTTACCTCGATTAAGATAACATGTAACATGATCAAAGCATAACATTTCCTATATAAAACAACTTAGTGATCTCAAGTCTAAGGATCACTCACACAACCGTCATGAAACCTTTCTATGGACATAAGTGATCTTTCCATATGAAATTATCATGCGAGTCAATTAAGTGTAAATATCTTATGACAAGCACCTACATATTAGTTTTAAGTGTCCCTTATATCCCGGTTTATGAAAATAGTTGCTTCCTTTCATAAAAAAATATATATATATAATATGTACTGGTCTCTAGGGCTCTAATAAATGTCCAGTATTTAATAGAGTATCGACCAAGAATATTTTAGGAACAATGCTTTGATGCAATAAGAATCTCGTAATTATAACAACTTTATAATGTTCTTTGCAAAACATTTTTATTTCATGAATTTTATCTTTACTCTAGATCCAAAATCAAATATTAGATTCATTGATTTAATATTATATGAATATTATAGATAAATTAAGCTTTTATTAGTAATAAATATGTATTAACATGTATATAATAACACTGCGTGTAACCAATCGGTTGGCTACAGGGCGTGTTAAATTAATTGTTATCCCTAGCGTCTAAGAGAGCAGTTGAATATAGAATGAAGTATATAGGACTATAAAAGCTCAGGATGGTCGAGTGGTCTAAGGCGCCAGACTCAAGTTCTGGTCCTCGTGAGAGGGCGTGGGTTCAAATCCCACTTCTGACGTTTGACATCTAAGCTGTGTAAATTATGTTGCAATTATGCGAGTCAAGTTTTTGCTTCATGAACAGGATAGGAAAGGCTCCTTTTTGTTTTTTGTTTTTTCATTTCAAATACCAGAGCTTTCTCAAAATTGAAAATTATTTACTTTTCACCCGGAGAACACATCTCTCAATCACCCTATTCAGCAGCTGATTTGGGTTGACATAATTGTGACAAAAATTAATAAAGAACCTGACAAGACCGGGGTCGAACCACAGGGAAATGAACTATATAAATTATCAATAATAAAAGGAGAAAAGTTGAAGAGAACTTTTGAGATGTGATATTGATGTAAAGATTTAATCAAAGATAAAAACAGTTGTCAAGGTTAGAGGATCCATTAATGGTATTTCAAATAAATATAATATAAACTCTTTTTATTACTCAACTGGAAACCACACACAAAGGAGGTTCCAATCAGATGATTTATCGTTATTAGCTCATTATAAATTATTAACATGATCATATTAATCATCTTATCTAAGTAACATCATACTTGTAAATATTGTTAGGTATTTATGATGCTAACTTATGTTAACAACAAATCAAGTTCCTCTCATAACAACAATGTCGGCCGAAGACTATGAAGAATCAAGCATTTATTGTACCAAATGTTATACAACACAAGTCTAGATTAATCATTTAACAAGCAAGGTATTAATAATTAATAAGATAAAAAGATAAGACATGTTAATAGCAAACTTTCTTTGATATAACATTGAAGTCCATATTGAGTTTATATTATGTTTATTCTAACACCACTAGTGAAACCTTTTCACCTTGACATAATAAACTTAGCTAAACATTATGAAGAAGAGAAACATAAATAAACTAGATAAGAACATAGTTATGATGAAAGTTAACTAAGTATAGGAAAGGAAATGAAAACGCATAAACAAGAGATTGATATAGCATGAAAGAAAACTTGAACATTACAAGGAGAGAAAGCAAGAAAATGATATTTATCTGAAAACCAAGATGCCTAAATGTATGGCAAATGCCTCCTTTTGTAGGCTAAAATTCGAAACTATTGATTGGTTGACTAACTATTTAGTTGGTGGCCAACCATTGACATGGTAGCTGGTTATTGACTTTGTTGGCTGGCCAAAACATCATTGCTAACATTAGAATTCGAGCACATAGTCTTCTTCAAAGTTGTGGGCAATTATCTCAGCTTTTCAACAAAAAACACCAGAGCTCATTTGGACTTTTAGAACTCGAGATACGGGTTGAACATTGAACAGTGTCTGAGCTGCAGGACAGATTCAAACATCTCTTTTGATGCTAAGATTTGAACTTGAAAATGGAGGAAATGGAGGAGGGTTCGGGGGCTTCCCTAGCCCAGAAAGTTCCCAGGATTTTTTCAAAAATCAACCGACCCGCATAAAGGCTAAATGTGGAAAGTTATGCGGAAAATAATTTTTAAATTATTTTTTAAAGGGGGGGTGACAGCTGGGACCTAGTAGTGTCTACCCCTTCCAAAGCTGAAAATCCACCTTTTGCTCTTCAAGAAGCCTCTCGGTTCGGCCATCAGGCCGGCACCCGTTGGCACTCGGGAAACGCCCGTGCGGTGCCCCAGAAAGACCGTGTGTGCCCTCGTTGGGCGCTAGGGCCTGAGGCCCATGGCCCTTGGGCACTTGGGCGACTGGGTGCGCGCGCACGCGATCCCAAAGCCCACGCAGCCATGCCGCACTGCGCGACACGGGGACAGCCCCTGCTGGCTTGCTCTCTTGCTCGCAGGGGGGCTGCCTTGGGCCCCTGGCCTCTTGCGTTCTGGCCTGCCCCTGCGTGGGAGAGGCTAGGCATTTCTTGGCCCAGCTCGTGCTTTCAGATGCAGAATGCAATGTCAACGCGAGGGCCTCTGCTCCTACAACGGCCCTATTTAAGTTGCTCGTGCTCGA
>CM017471.2:358874-389596 GCA_007827005.2 Populus simonii
CGTTAATCTTCCATCTCAAAGTTCTCATCAACTTCTTCTTCTTCTTCATCTTTATTATTATCATTATTAATAGTATTATTGGTATTATTATTATTATTACTACTATTACTATTATTACTACTACTACTACTACTACTACTATTATTATTATTATTGTTATTATTGTTACTATTGTTGTTGTATTATTGTTGCTTATAATTTATACAATTAACCTCCCTGTGGTTTGACCCTGGTCTTGCTGAGTTATTTATTACTTTGACACTCCTGCACTTGGGAGAAGACATCAATCTTTTGGTCGTGTCAAGTTTTTGGCGCCGTTGCCAGGGAGGTAAATTCTTGTACAAATTATAGTATTTATTCTATTTTCTCTTTTCTTGTATCTAATTTTGTTTATTTTTTGTTGTTGTTTTGTTTCTTTTTTGTTTTGTTTTCTTCTTCTTCTCTTTTTACACGTGCATGAGAGTTTGGTCACGTAGATTAAGTGGTAGACTTTGTAGGGTATCCTCATCATTTTTAGAAAATATGGCCGAAGAAGATAACCAATCACTTCATAATGAGAATAATGAGAATATTCGGGTTAAAACACTTAGAGACCACATGAATCCCATAAGAACAAGTGCACCCTCATGCATAGTTTTTCCTCCTAATGCATCTCATTTTAATTTTAAGACAAGCATTATTCAACTTTTACCATCTTTTCATGGCTTAGATTTAGAAAATCCATACTTGCATTTAAGGGAATTTGAGGAGGTTTGCAACACGTATAATGACTCAAATTGTAGCATGAACACCATTAGATTGAAGCTTTTTCCTTTTTCATTAAAAGATAAAGCTAAAACATGGCTACAAAATTTGAGACCTGGATCCATTCGTGCTTGGGATGAAATGCAACAACAATTTTTAAAGAAGTTTTTTCCATCTCACAGAACTAACTCTTTCAAAAGACAAATAATCACTTTCACTCAAAAACCAAGAGAAACATTTTACCAATGTTGGGATAAGTATCGAGACTTGCTTAATACTTGCCCTCATCATGGTTTTGAAACATGGAGATTGGTGTCACATTTTTATGAAGGGTTAATCTTCCATCTCAAAGTTCTCATCAACTTCTTCTTCTTCTTCATCTTTATTATTATCATTATTAACAGTATTATTGGTATTATTATTATTATTACTACTATTACTATTACTACTACTACTACTACTACTATTATTATTATTATTATTATTATTATTATTATTATTATTATTGTTACTATTGTTACTATTGTTGTTGTATTATTGTTGCTTATAATTTATACAATTAACCTCCCTGTGGTTCGACCCCGGTCTTGCTGGGTTATTTATTACTTTGACACTCCTGCACTTGGGAGAGGACATCAATCTTTTGGTCGTGTCACTGAGCACAGTTGTCCACGAACTGCTGCACCCCCTTTTGGCGGTCTTGACTCCGCACATGCGTCTCTACAAACAGCTCCTTTGGACTCGGTTCACGTCAAAGAGTCGCAGCTTGTAAGGAAAAAATAGGTTGAAAGTTAAATATATTATAAGGAACGACAAATTATTTAACGATATATTTCATTAAAATTAATCTTACCATCCGCTTTGCATGTGCGCTGAATGGGACGGATCCGCCAGTGTGCGTGGTCACCGAACCATGAATTTGCCGGTTCCGGTTGTCGGCGCCGGACTATGAGGGCCGTGAGAACCGCTTTGAGGTCACGTGCTCAATATATCCCGTCCATATTTCCCCCGAGATGAATGGCGGTTTGAATTCCTACCAAACCGCCACCTCATTCCATCCTTTAAGACCGTTATCCCTCGCTTGTCTTTTTGATTTTTTTTGGGTGTCATACCAAAAATCACGCAACCTACTTCCAAAGTAACAAATTAGAATTTAAAACATAAAATTATAAAACAAAAATAAATATTATTTTCGATGTTACCTAGTTGCCGCGTGATTCTCCCATACCCTCCTCACAACATTGTTGTCCGCCCTATCCCACTCAAATTTGTTCTGTGTATATAAATAATTCATATAAAATAAGAATAGTACAAGATATAAAATTATAAAAATTATTTATTAAAAATAAGCTGGAAATTAAAAATTAACACCGACCTGAAATCGCTTAAACCATGCATCGATATTAGGTTTCCACTCAAGATGTCTGGAAACCTGGCTCCATTGAAACAATGGAATCTCCATCGACGATTTAAACGCCAATGTTATAGTCCTTGCAGCCTCAATGTTTGTGAACCTGAAATTAAATAAAAGTAGTAATATTAATTAGTTGTTCATAAATTATGTTATAAGTATATATATATAAAAACTAAAACCTAAACAAACTTACATTAAGAGGTCACCCTTCCATTGTGCCTGGTACTTGCCGGTGAATTGACCCCGTTGTGAAGGCACACTGCTTCTGCGCTGTGAAACCGCGCTAGAAGAGGCAGCATCACAAGTTGGTGTAGATTCCTCGCCGTGATCAGCACCTAAGGATACGTCCTCCTCGCTGCTAGAAGAACTAGCTACAACCGTCTTCTGACGACGTGCTGTAGATTTCATTCTACGCATCTACACAAATTTATACGAATAATTACATAATTAACTTCGATTATTTTAAAAAAAATTCGACAGAGTCTCCCCTATACTGGGGGGTCCCAAGTTATCGACAAAATCATATTACACTTCCAATTTTATTTCACATCCCGATCCAATCATCCTGGATCTCAACCCAACTCATTATCATCAACACAACATTTTATTCAATAACATCATATAATGATATTCAAGTAAAAGAATCAATTTCAACTATGAACATTCATTGTTAAATTGGTACTTAGAGTTACAAAAATTAGATTAAAGTCATACATTCAAATTTACGATCGACCCTAATGGACCTCAAAATAGAAATTAACGGGTACACATAAATATAAAAATGTAATAACAAGCAATAACAATGACATGTAAACAATAATATCCTAAATTAAGATAAACTAATTAAATGTAATTCTATATATATAAATTAACATTTTTAACATAAATTCAACAATAACAATTATAGCAATACAAACAATAATATCATAAAATTAATAAATTAACATTTTTAACATAAATTCAACAATAACAATTATAGAAATACAAACAATAATATCATAAAATTAATAAATAAAATTAAAAAACTAAAAAACACTACACAAAACACCATACACACAAAACAAACAATACACAAAACTAAAAAACACTATATCAATTCAAATAAATTTGGGAATAAAAAATGCTTACCTTAATAGTGTGTTGAATTTAAGATTTTATCTACAAACAATACACAAAATAAAGAACACCAAAAAAAATAATCATAATTAAAATAAAAAAAATACAAAGATAAAGAAAAAAGAATACATACCTTTTAAAACTACCACCACACCAAAACAATAAAATCCCTTCTAAAAACTAAATATAAAGAGAGGAGAGGAGAGGAGAAGAGAAATGGAGAAGAAGAGAAACGGAAGCAGAGAACAAAATGAACCAAGTGGGGGGATGGGGGGGGTTATATATAGCAATTTTTCTGACGGTATTACCGACGGAAATTAATTGTTATCGGTGACATTAAATTCTGTCGGTAATACCGTCGGAAATTAATTGAAATGCGCACCAAAAAAGTTCAAAAATCCCGCCAGACTTTTCTATCCGTCAAAAATTCCGTCGGTATTTGTGCAGACGGACACGTGTCAGACATGCATGCGCTTCGGGATGTGCGTAAATCCGTCGGTGATTCTGTTAGTGTGGGACGTCGGTAAATCCATTGGTATACCCGTCGGTGATTGTGGCACAATCCCGTAATTTGTTTGCAACTCTTTGTGAAATACCGACGGATTATATTCCGTCGGTAAAGCCGTCGGTGGTTGTGGCACAATCCCGTAATTTTTTTGCAACTCTCTGTGAAATACCGACGGGTTATAGTCCGTCGGTAAAGCTGTCGGTGATTGTGGCACAATCCCGTAATTTGTTTGCAACTCTCTGTGAAATACCGACAGGTTATAGTCCGTCGGTAAAACCGTAAATTTTTCTTATTTTTTTTTATGTAACCCTTTCAAAAAATCTTGAATTGCAATCTTACAGCACACACAACACAATAACAAGGGTTGACCATTAAAGAAGAATAAATATTTCATGTTTCAAATTATTAAATTATAAAATAAGGCTTTATAACATGTTTAGTTAGTCGGAATTTTCATCTTTGTCCTGTATTGAATTGTTATCATCAGCTTCATCGCACTCTTCAATTTCATTATCATCTTCTTCAACAACATTCTTTTTTCCACTAGCAGAGCTCAGAACAACATTCAACTCCTCTGCGTCAACATCAACAAGACAATCGTTGAAAACATGAAAATTCGAATTTTCTTCTAAATCAATCGACGGAGCAACTCGATATGGTTCAACCAACTCACTAGCTTGAAAGACTTCATCTATCACACTTGTGTCTTCGTTCTCATCCTGAACAACCTCGACACGACCTTTGGGTTTTGTTTTTAAAACGGATAACCAATCAACTCTTGATCGGTCCTTTCTAAAGGAAGGGGTGTATGTGTAATAAACTTGTTGGCATTGCTTTGCGAAAACAAAGACATCGTTTAGTTGCGGTGTCTAGCTTTTGAGTTGATTTCAACGAGACCATAGTGAGGATCTACTCTGATTCTTCTGTCAGTTGTGTCATACCAATAGCATTTGAATAAAAACACTCTATTTTGCTCGCTATGATATTGCAGTTCGATGTCCTCTTCCAATCTATCGTAGTAGTCAACTTCAAACTCACTAGAAGTCGATCCCTTAATACAAACACCGTTGTTGTATGTCTTTCTTCCATGCCCGTATTCTTCAGTATGAAAGACATATCCATTGACAAAATACCCATTATAGCACTTGACTTTTTTTTCAGGGCCCAGACATAGTAAAGACAGTGAAATAGCAGCACTACCTCCCATTTGATAAACCTAGCTTGTAAATTAAATACAACAATAATCAATAAACGGATATTATGTAACATTGACTACAATTAATTACATTGCATGAGATAATGAGTTTGTGATAGGAATTACATGTGTTCTAAACCATGTGGCAAATTGTTCATCTTGTAATTGAAAGATCTGGGATTCGGTCAGCTGTGAGTTATTGGACAGTAAGTATTGTTGATGTTGCCTGCAAGGTTGTTCCAAATTATATGAGTGTATGGCATCACAAAATATAAATAGTACACTCTTGACAAAGTTTAAGTCGAACATCTACTTACTTAATAAAAGGTCTTAGCTCATCACAGTTAAATAAAGACATAATTGTGTGCTTGTCTGAACTCTATTTCAGACAAATATCTTCTCCTCACGACATTTTTAGGTGTGGGTCGTCCAGGATTGGAGAATATTGACAAGTTTCCACTTGAATGCACTTCACCACCATCATCATACCGTGGAACACGGTTTATCCTCGTTCTCAAATGAGGTTCGAAATAGTATGAGATAAATATTGAGATCTCCTCAACAATATACGCCTCACATATTGACGCCTCAACATGCGCCTTGTTCTTAACCTTTTTTTTAAGATTGAACAAGTACCTGTATATATATATATATATATATATATATTATTAAAACATTATCAATTAAAAACATTAAAATAAAAATAAAAATATTTAATTATAAATTACATAGCTCATGTAATATCTAACCTCTCGAATGGATACATCCATCTGTACTGGACCGGTCCTCTAACTTTTACCTCAAACGGTAAATGTACGGGTAGATGCTCCATTGAGTCAAAAAATGATGGAGGGAATATCATCTCAAGTTTGCATATTGTCTCGATGATATTCTTTTCAAGCCTTTCAATGTGATCTACATTCAACTTGCTGGAGCATATATCTCTAAAGAAATGACTGATCTCCGTTAGTGCATCCCATATCCCCTTTGGCAACAAATCACGAAAAGCTAATGGGATGAGTGTTTGCATAAACACATGGCAGTCATGACTCTTCATTCCATATAATCTGCATTCCTCTGTATTAAACAGCCTTGATATGTTCGAGGCATGTCCATCGGGGAAACGCAGACTCTTAAGCCATTTGTAGACTAGTAGTTGTGCGTTTTTCTCTAGCACGAAGCTTGCTCTTGGTTTTGCGACCCGTGACCCATCACAAACCAACTCCATATTTTTACGGTTACAGAACAACGCTACATTCAATCTAGCCTTGATGTTGTCCTTTGTCTTCCCCTTCACATCCATGACGGTGTTGAAAATATTCTCAAACACGTTCTTTTCAATGTGCATGACGTCAAGGTTATGGCAGAGAAGATTGGTCTTCCAATAAGGAAGCTCCCAAAATATACTTCGCTTCACCCAATTATGGGTCAAACCAAAACCAGGAAACTTTTGCTTACCTGATTGGACACCAAACACAATGTCACCGTACTCTGACACAACATCAAACAATTCTTCACCGGAAAGACGCGGGGGTGTAACATCATTTTCAACTCTGCCAACAAAGAAATCCTTTCTGTTCTTTCTGTATCTGTGGTTATGTGGCAAGAAACGACGGTGACAGTAAAAAAAAGAAGCTTTACCCCCGTTTGTTAGCGTGAATGCCTTGTTGTTCTCCATACAGTATCGACATACTAGCTTTCCATGCGTGCTCCAACCAGAAACCATTCCATATGCTAGGAAATCATTGATAGTCCACATCAAAGCCGCTCTCATAACAAAATTTTGTTTCCTCTAGATGTCATAAGTCAAAGCTCCAGAGGACCACAACTGCGTCAACTCATCAATCAATGGACGAAGACAAACATCTATATTCCGACCCGGACTGCTCGGACCTGGTATGACCATAGATAAAAACATGAAATCCGGCCTCATACACATCCCCGGTGGCAAGTTATAAACCGTCAGTATGACCGGCCAACAAGAATAAGGAGCACCAAATGACCCGAATGGGTTGAATCCGTCTGTACACAACCCAAGACGCACGTTCCTTGATTCAGCTAAAAAGTGAGGATGCATACTGTTAAAGTGTTTCCAGGCTTCACCGTCAGAAGGATGAACCATCACTCCATCAACCGCATGGTGTGATTGGTGCCATGTCATGTGCTCAGCAGTCCTTGGTGACATGAATAACCTCTGCAGTCTAGGTGTGATTGGGAAGTATCTAAGTTTTTTATATGCCACGAGAGTCTTCCCTCTACCAGTTCTGGGTTTGTAACGGGAATGCCCGCATGTCATACACTCGGTCATCTCAGCATTTTCAAGGTAGTATAACATGCAGAAGTTAGGGCATATATCAATTTTCTGGTATCCTACACCGAGGGGTTTCATCATGGACTTGGCAGCATAAAAGTTCTCTTTCAGCCTGTTCCCTTCAGGTAAAATGCTTATCGCCCATTCAATAATCTTGTCATAACCGGCCTCACTCAACCCGTGATCTGACTTGATGGTGAACACCTGTGCTATGGTTGATAATTTACTGTGGTTCGTGCAGCCATCCCATAGTGGTTCGTCAGAATCTCTCAACAGATCAAAAAACCTTGTTGAATCTGCATTAGGTTCTTCTTCTACGATTGGACATTCCCTGACATTACCTTCACTCATTCTCATTGCATCCATAACCATATTCATGTAAGGATTACTGTTCTCATTTCCAACTTCATGCATGTTGCTAGCACTAGAAGTTGACCCAACCACCTGTTCTTCCATGCTCTCATCAGGAACAAATAGTTCTCCATGAGCATACCAACACAGGTAATCTTCCATGAACCCTTTGGTTAGAAGATGCATCGTTACAACATCTTGATGCAGAAACTTTAAATTTTTACACTTCCTGTATGGACACCTAATACCGCCATCAGTAAAATTCCTTGGAATAGATGTTGCGAAATTAATAAAACCCTGGACACCGTTACAATAATCCATCCTCCGCAATCTTTGGGGTGAGTCCCGATACATCCATGAACGATCATCCATGACTTCTATTGAACCTCTATAAAACATAACAAAAATATTGGTTTTCCCCGACATTATCCAACAAACTAAAACAACACTTATGTTAAATATTCATTATCAATTATCAACGTTCATACATACAAATTTATACATATATAAATTTACAGAAATCACAACTTCGAAATAGAATTGATAACAATTAAACAAGACTCGTTAAATAAGCTATTAATTATTTATTTCATCACAACGACACATTTAATTCGGTGTAATTCAAACAAAATTTCAACAATTTACAAACAAATATAATTTGACAAAATCTAAAACAAACTATAACAACTACAAAATTATACATTCATACTACAAGTTTCTTTGACAAATAACAATTAAACAAGTACAAACGTTAACAAAATACATATACTAAAACAATAAAATTCACAATTAAATATTAAAACTAAAAAGGATAGATTTACTTACAAAAAAATGATAAAATCTACAAGAAACGGATATTGTGACCACGTACAAGATATAAGAAACTTGAGTGCTCGTGTTGAGAATAGTGGAGAATTAATTGGGATGGGTGTTTGGCTGCAGTTTGGGAGGGGAGAGGTGGGATGGGAAAGAAGAAGAAGGAGAAACAGAGGAAGAGAGTGTCGGCAGATCGGTGGGCATATAATGGTTTTTTCCGATGGAATCACCGACGAAAGTAATCCGTCGGTGATTCCATTGGTGATTCCGTCGGTGACAGTGCCACGTCACTGTACGACTATCTCAGTTTGAATCCCTCGGTAATTCCGTCGGTACAATCGTCTGACGTCACCACGCCATTGCATATTTCCAGACAAACTGTATACCCCGTCGGCGAAACCGTCGGTATATACCGACAGATTTTGAGACGGAATTATTACCGACGGAAAAATTCCGTCGGTAATTCCGTTGGTTTTCTCCAGTTTTCTGGTAGTGTAATACCTTGTTAAATGGTTAATCTAGATTTGTGTTGTATAACACTTGGTACATCAAATGCTTGATCCTTCATAGTCTTCGGCCGACATCGTTGTTATGCGAGGAACTTGATTTGTTGTTAACATAAGTTAGCAACATGAATGCCTGATGATATTTATAAGTATGGTGTTAAAAAAATAAAATAATTAATATGATTATGTTAATAATTTATAATGAGTTTATACTTTACTTATTTATAATATTATTAGTGGATCCCTTAACCTTGACAATATATATATATATATATATATATATATATATATATATATATATATTATTTGTAATTTTTATAGTTGACCTCCATGTGGTTCGACCCCGGTTTTGCTGAGTTATTTATTACTTTGACACTCGTGCACTTGGGATAAGACATCAACTCTTTGATCGTGTCAAGTTTTTGGCGCCGTTGCCGGGAAGGTAAGTTATTGTATAAATTATATATTTTCTTTTATTTTATTTTCACTTTTATTTTTTTTCTAATTTTTGTTGCTTCTTTTTCCTTTTTTCTTTTATTTCCTTCTGCACTTGCATGAGAGTTTGGACACGCACATTAAGTGGTAGACTTTCTAGAAAATCCTATGGTATTAAAAAAAATAAAATAATTAATATGATCATGTTAATAATTTATAATGAGTTTATACTTTACTTATTTATAATACTATTAGTGGATCCCCTAACCTTGATAATTGTTTTATCATTGTTTAATTCTCATATCAATATTACATAAAATTCTCCTCAACTCTTTGTTATTATTTTATATATATATATATATATATATATATATATATAAAATTTTTATAGTTGACCTCCATGTGGTTCGACCTCGGTTTTGCCGAGTTATTTATTACTTTGACACTCCTGAACTTGGGATAAGACATCAACTCTTTGATCGTGTCAAGTTTTTGCGCCGTTGCCGGGAAGGTAAGTTATTGTATAAATTATATATTTTCTTTTATTTATTTTCACTTTTATTTTTTTTCTAATTTTTGTTGCTTCTTTTTCCTTTTTTCTTTTATTTTCTTCTGCACTTGCATGAGAGTTTGGACACGCACATTAAGTGGTAGACTTTCTAGGAAATCCTCATTTTCTTCAGAAAACATGGCTGAAGAAGATAACCAGTCAATTCATAATAAGAATAATGAGAATAATCGTTTTAGAACACTTAGAGACTACATGAATCCAACAAGAACAAGTGCGCGATCATGTATCATTTTCCTCCTGATGTATCTCATTTTAATTTTAAGCCAGACATTATTCAACTTTTACCTACTTTTCATGGCTTAGATCTAGAAAATCCATATTTGCATTTAAGAGAATTTGAAGAAGTTTGTAATACCTATAATGACTTAAATTGTAGCATGAACACCATCAGATTAAAGCTTTTTCCTTTTTCATTAAAAGATAAAGCTAAAACATGGCTACAAAATCTTAGGTTAGGATCCATTTGTGCTTGGGATGAAATACAACAATAATTTTTAAAGAAGTTTTTCCATTCTCATAGAACAAACTCTTTCAAAAGACAAATCACCACATTCACTCAAAAACCAGGAGAAACATTTTATCAATGTTGGGATAGGTATAAAGACTTGCTTAACACTTGTCCTCATCATGGTTTGAAACTTGGAGATTGGTTTCATATTTTTATGAAGGGTTAACACCTAAAGATAGGCAAATGATGGAATTGATGTGCAATGGAACTTTTGAAGATAAATACCCTAATGAAGCAATGGAATACATGGACTTGTTAGCTGAAAATGCTCAGAATTGGGACATTACAGGTACTTATGAGGCTACAAGTTTTCTGAAGGACGGAGAACCCAGTTCTTCCTCTAAGACAGTCAAAATCGCTCATCAACAAACATTTGGACTGTTACTGTCCAACTATTACTGTCTTGTTTTTGAACCGTTACTGTCTGACCTCTCCTCAGATTTTTAACTATATCTAGAGTTATAGAATTCTGTTTCAAGCGAGATTGGTCTTGTTGGAAAGCTATGACATGAGGCTACAAGTTCTCTGAAGGAAGGAGAACCCAGTTCTGCCTCTAAGATAGTTAAAATCGCTCATTAACAAACATTTGGACTGCTACTGTCTAGATATTGAACTGTTATTGTCTAGACATTAAACTGTTACTGTCCAACTGTTACTGTCTAGACATTGAACTAAGAACCCTAATCTATAACTCACATCAAGGCATCAATTCATTATCGAATTTGAAATGACTTATAAGATCATGTTTAGAACACCTTACCCGGTACGAATTAAGGATTTGATCTTCAACCAATTGAAGATTTTCAACTCCCTCCTTTCTTATCTAATGACAACCAGCCCTCCATCTTCTCTTCTTGTTCAATTTTCTTGTTAATCCCTTGCCCACAAGTGTTTATTCCATCTATAAACCCTTAATCTTGGATGGGTTCTTGAACTTTTGGTGTTTCTCTCTTGATTTTGCAAGAATGGATTCAAAAACTCCCTCTTTTCTTTCCTTACGATTGCTCCAGATTTTTGGTGAGAATAGGAGTATTTATGCTCTATAATTTTTCTTATTTGCATTTAGGCCCCCACATCTTTTTTTCTTCTTATAATTAAGTTATACCTCTTTTCATTTCTTATAATTTCACCCAACAACTTTTAGTTTAGTTTTTTTATTAATTTAATCCAACCCTCAACATTTTCGAGTTGATTTATAATGTCTCGAAATATTTCGTCTAGAAACTTATATCCAAAAATTTCTGAATTCTTATTTTTATTTAACCATATGCATGAATTTCTTCACTTTTATTTCTCAAGTAGTTAGTTTGCAATCTAAGCAACCTTTATTTTTCCTCGGGGTTTACATTCTCCCCTCCTAATAGAAATTTCATCCTCGAAATTTAAGTTATGTACCTATGTCAAAGAATAAATGCGGGAACTTTTGCTTCATCTCGGATTCTCTTTCCCATGTTTCTTCTTCTATTCGAGAGTTTCTCTACAATACTCTCACTAGGGAAACTCTCTTATTCCTCAACACCCTCGCATCTCGATCCAAGATCTTGACAGGCTTAGCTTCCATGGTTAGATCCCCTTTAATCTTCATAGTAACGTGTGACAATACCCGTGAGGGGTCTATCTTGGCCTTTCGCAGCAATGACACATAGAACACATTCTGAATCTTATCCAAATATGCAGGCAACTCTAAACGATAGGCAACTAGTCTGATTCTTTCCTTAATCTCGAAAGGGCCAATATATCTCGGAGCTAATTTCCCTTTTACTCCAAATCGAATGATGCTTTTCCAAGGCGCCACCTTAAAAAATACCTTATCCCCCACTTGGAATTCTAAAGGCCTTCTTCGGTTATTTGCATAACTTTTTTTTTTGTCTATCCCGGGCTTCCTTCATCCTTTTTCTGATCACCCTTACCTTGTCAGTTGTCAGTTGCACCATTTCAAGTCCCAAAAGCTTCTATTTTTCCTACTTCCTCCCAACAAATTAGGGTATGACATTTTCTCCCACACAATGCTTTATATAGAGCCATACCAATAGTAGCTTGATGGCTATTATTATAAGTAAACTCCACCAATGGCAGGAGATCTTGCCAGTTCCCTCCGAACTCCAGCACATAGGACCCCAGGAGATCCTCAAGAGTTTGAATGGTCCTTCCAGATTGACCATCCGTCTGAGGATGAAATGTTGTGCTTATATTCAACTTTGTCCTCAATGCTCGTTGTCAGCTAGGCCATAATCTCAACGTGAACCTTGGATCCTGATCCGATATATTCGACACTAGTACTCCATGAAGTCTGATTACTTCATTTACATATAATTTTGTTAGCTTACCCACCGAATCAGACATTTTCATAGGCAAAAACAAAACAGATTTTATCAGTCGATCCAAAACCACCCATATGGCATCATTCCCCTTCTTTCCCCTAGGTAATCCCGTCACAAAATCCATAGAAATATCCTCCCATTTCCATTATGGAATCGACAATAACTATAAATCCCCTGAAGGTCTCTAGTGTTCTATCTTTACTTGTTGACAGATCCCACAATTCAACATAAATTTGCTGTTTCCCTCTTCATATTTGGCTACTAGTAGTATTTCTTTAAATCTTTATACATCTTCGTACTTCCAGGATGAGTAGCAAATCGGAATTCATGAGCTTCTCTCAATACTTCATCCTTCAAAGTCTTATGATCAGGCAAATAAATTCACCTAGCCATAGCTATTAGCCCTCCAAATAACATTTGGAATGCTTTCTCTATACCCTGGTTTACACTCTCCTTGATATCCTTTACTTTTTCATCTACCTGTTGAGCCACCAAGACCTTGTCTCAAAGCACAGATCAAATCTTTAACGAGCCAATAGTGATCCCTCAAGACCCACACTTAGCCGCAAGCCCAATTTCTTCAATTCCACTATACTTCCCTGTTCCTTAATCTCTATATCATTCGTCACTATTTTTCCCTTCCTAATCAATGCATCGGCTACTACATTAGCCTTACCAGGATGGTAGTCAATCACACAATCATAATCTTTTATTAACTCTACCCATCTTCTTTGTCACATTTTCAACTCCTTCTGTGACATCAAATACTTCAAACTTTTATGGTTTGCAAAGGACCCACACAAACAATGTCTCCATACTCTTAAGGTAAACATCACTACTGCAAGTTCTAGGCCATGAATTGGGTAATTCACCTCATGCGACTTTAGTTGTCTTGATGCATAAGCAATCATACACCCGTGTTGCATCAACACCCATCCTAGACCCCTTTTTTAGGCATCACTATATACCACAAACCCTTCTGTCCCTGATGGACGGGCCAGCGCAGGAGAAGAAGTGATTCTCTCTTTCAGTTCTCGAAAGTTCGCTTCACAACCTTCCAACCAAACAAACATGACTTCCTTGTGGGTTAGCTTTGTCAAAGGTGATGCTATGGTGGAGAACCCCTCAATAAACCTCCTATAATACCCAACAAGACTTAAGAACTCCAGATTTCTGTCACGTTGGTAGGCCTTTCCTATTTCAACACGGCCTCAACCTTTCTTGGATCCATAAATATTCCTTCTACGAATATTATATGGCCTCAAAATACTACTTCTTTGAGCCAGAACTCACACTTATCCAGCTTTGCATATAATTGATTCTCCCTTACAGTCTATAGCACAACCCTTAGATGTTGTTCATGCTCCAAGTAAGAGCTTGAATACACCAAGATATCATCAATAAATACCATCGCATATTGGTCCAGGTAAGGCCAAAACACCCGATTCATCAAGTCCATAAGCATGGGCGGAGCATTGGTTAACCCAAAAGGCATCACCGAAAAAAACTCGTAATGTCCATAACGGGTTCAGAATGCAGTCTTTTGTTTGTCTTGTTCCTTGATTCTCGACTGATGACATCCAGATCTCAACTCTATCTTAGAGAACACCTTAGCACCCTTCAACTGATCAAACAAATTATCTATTCGTGGGAATGAGTACTTGTTCTTCACTGTCACTTATTCAATTGACGATAATCAATGCACAAACAAAGTGTGCTATCCTTCTTCTTCTTTTTACAAACAATACCAAAGCTCCCCAGGGCGAGTTACTAGGCTGAATGAAGCCTTTATCTAACAATTCCTGAAGCTGGACCTTCAATTCAGCCAATTCCATAGGTGCCTTCCTATAAGAAGATTGCGCTATAGGAGAAATTCTTGAAATAGTTTCTATGGAAACTTCAATTTCTCTATGAGATGTAATCCAGGCAACTCTTCTGGGAATACATCTCGAAACTCCCTCACAACGGGAATACTAGCCAAATCTATACTACCTTTTTTCGGCTCTCTTACATGGGCTAACCAAGCGAAACAACCCTTCCTCAGTAACTTTCTAGCCACCAAGACTGAGATTACACAACTTGGAATATGTTTTTGTTCCCCTTTAACCACTACTCTTTTATCACCTATTCTTTGGATTGTCATCTTCTTGGTGAAACAATCCACTTATGCCTTATGTTTACTTAGCCAAGCCATGCCCAGATTCAAGTCAAAATCATATAACTCTAATGGTAAAAGATCTACCATTAATTCTAACCCTCCAATATATAGTTTTACCCCTCTACAAAAAAACTATCAAATCTCTGGCACCTACATCTGATTTATAACTCTTTCCTTCTTTTTTTTTCTAGCCAAAACCCAGCAACCTCAACATCCTCTTCACCATGGTAAGTCATACAACCCATCCCTCTCATACACCTTACCCACTACACTATGGTGACCACTTCCCCTGATCTAGGAGCTGTACTGGAGGCTCCTACTACTACAACTCTCACTATATGATCCATAGAAGTAGTATCCAAAAATGGATTTGACCCGGCTACCAATGCCACTAATGGGGGTATATTATCTCCCCCCTATATGTTTGATACATCGGGCATTGTTACCCCAGCCTAACGGGACAACGAGTCACCTCGACGTCTCACTGACTCGCCCCTTTTAGAATATAATGATGTTACAGGTACATGAGAGGAAGTGTCTGTCAAGGGATCCCAATCTGGATCACTTTCATAATGAAGACTCTGATCACTTCCCCGAACTGGGAATGGATTAGTCCTGGCTCCTTGCCTTGTTCTCACCATTCTGAACCACATTTCAAAACCTTATACTCATTCCTATCCCCGGAATAGCAACCTGAGCTCTGATACCAAAATGTAACATCTCCATATCCGGGATAAAGCATCGATCTCATGTTAATTGGATTAAATTTTTTTTTATATATCTATTCATGGTTTTTGTATTAAAGTCTACTAAAATTTTGATAGAGTCTCCCCTATATCGGGAGGTCCTAAGTTATCGATATACGACCTGTTTACACTTCTAATATACCGCATCTCCTAACTCAATTCAACCCAATCATCTTGGGTCTCCCACAAACATCATCATTCATATCAACCACAATGTTTATGATATACATTGTACAATTATAATTATGGATGGATAAAGATATAAACATGCATACATGGAACATGGTTATACAAACTACAGAATAAAATTCATTTATTCAAGTTTAAACATCAATTATACAAATTGAGTTATATAAAAGCTGTAACATTACCAAATACAAGGGTATACTCCCTAAAAGCTAAATTACAAAAAGTAAACCTAAGCTAGAATCTACTCCTGTCGTGCATGCGATGGTCTTGAAAACAAAATACATATTATTGAAATATGAATATCACAATAATATAGCAATACAAATATCTAGCAATTTAAAAAGGCAAACATGCATTCATATTTTATTCACTTCTCCCTTTTGGTTTTTATTGGAAACTCTTTCTCCTTCAACTACTAAAAACCTTTTCCTCTTCCACTATCAACCTCCATTTAAGATCTCATAAGACCACCCATGATTATTTCCGCTTAACACATTACCGATACCAATTTCACTGTTATCATCATCACCCCCGTCGTAGTCGATGCAAGGTGATCCCCTTACCCGGGATCCTAACATACACTAAATGTATGCTAGCCAATACATGATTGATCCCCTTATCTAGGATCCTAACATACACTAAATGTATGCTAGTACAAACATAGCGATCCCCTTACCCGGGATCCTAACATACACTAAATGTATGCTAGTTCAAGCCCTAAATCACACTTCTCATATTTCCTTTATCAACGATAATTTCATCACTTGGCAATTCACACAACAACCGTTCACCTTGAGTACACATACATTTAGAATACTATCCAAAATATCAGCATCATTACGCAAATTTTTTTCCTTTCTCCTAATATCCAATGTTCAGTAATTCACATCTCACATCAATAACATATTAAATCATAGAATTTAACTAGAAAATATAGGTGCGGATCACCTATCTGCAATAGAATCTCTACTCATGCTCCCCTGCTACTACCGCTACATAATGCATGTGGTCCCTCCTGGTAATCACAAGCATAATCTCATAAGTGGATTTATTCAAGGTTATATTTCATACTAACCATATTAACAACCAATACAAGTATTTCTTTCAATTATTCCTTTCTTTATATTTTATGTTCTCTCATTTCATCTATTTAAACCATCATTCTTTGTCCAACCATGGTTATCATTCTTTTCTTTATATTTAAAATGTTATTGTTTAAACCTCGAACTGTTACTGTCTGACATGTCCTCAAATTTTTAACTATATTTAGAGTTATAGAACTTCGTTTCAAGCAAAATTGGTCTCGTTAGAAAGCTAAGACACAAGGCTACAAGTTCTCTGAAAGAAGGAGAACCCAGTTCTGCCTCTAAGACAGTCAAAATCACGCTCATTAACAAATATTTGGACTGTTACTGTCTTGTTTTTGAATCGTTACTGTCCGACCTCTCCTCATATTTTTAACTATATCTAGAGTTATAGAACTCCGTTTCAAGCAAGATTGGTCTCGTTAGAAAGCTAAGACATGAGGCTACAAGTTCTCTGAAGGAAGGAGAACCTAGTTCTTCCTCTAAGATAGTCAAAATCGCTCATCAACACACATTTGGACTGTTATTGTCCAACTGTTACTGTCTTGTTTTTGAATCGTTACTGTCTGACCTCTCCTAAGATTTTTAACTATATCTAGAGTTATAGAATTATGCTTCAAGCGAGATTGGTCTTGTTGGAAAGCTATGACATGAGGCTACAAGTTCTTTGAAGGAAGGAGAACCTAGTTATGCCTTTAAGATAGTCAAAATCGATCATCAACAAACATTTGGACTGTTACTGTCTAGATATTGAACTGTTACTGTCTAGACATTGAACTGTTACTATCTAGACATAGAACTATTACTGTCTTGAATCGTTACTGTCTAGGCATTGAACTGTTACTGTCCAGCCGTTATTGTCTAGATATTGAACTGTTATTGTCCGTTCTCTCCTCATATATTTAACTATATCTAGAGTTATAGAACTCCGTTTCAAGCAAGATTGGTCTTTGGAAAGCTAAGACATGAGGCTCCAAGTTTATTGAAGGAAGGAGAACCCAGTTTAGCCTCTAAGACAGTCATAATTGCTCATCAACAAATCAGACTTACTGCCCTACATGGTCTGCCATGACCTAGTCTCGGTTGATAACCCATAATTGGAGTTCTACATCTCCAAATTAAGCAAGACCAATTTCCTTAGTTAGCTAACATCCAAAACTACAATTGCTATGAAGGAACCTGGTTCTAATTCCCTCTTCCTCCTATCCAAAACTACAATTGCTACGAATTAAGGTTTTGATCTTCAACCAGTTGAAGATTTTCAACTCCCTCTTTTCTTATCTAATGATAGCCAGCCCTCCATCTTCTCTTCTTGTTCAATTTTCTTGTTAGTCCCTTGCCCACAAGTGTTTATTCCATCTATAAACCCTTAATCTTGGATGGGTTCTTGAAATTTTGGTGTTTCTCTCTTGATTTTGCAAGAATGGATACAAAAACTCCCTCTTTTCTTTCCTTATGATTGCTCCAAATTTTTGGTGAGAATATGAGTATTTATGCTCTATAATTTTTCTTATTTGCATTTAGGCCCCACATCTTTTTTTCTTCTTATAATTAAGTTAAACCTCTTTTCATTTCTTATAATTTCACCCCACAACTTTTAGTTTAGTTTATTTTCATTAATTTAATCCAACCCTCAACATTTTCGGGTTGATTTATAATGTCTCGAAATATTTTGTCTAGAAACTTATATCGAAAAATGTAATAGCCCCCATTCCGGGATAAAAACGATAATCTCATGCCAATCGAAAAACAGAGTAATTTTTTTGTATGTGTGTGTGTGTGTGTGTGTGTGTGTGTGTGTATTCTTGGTCTTCGTATTAAAAACTACCAAAATTTCGACGGAGTCCCCCTATGCCAGAAGGTCCCAAGTCATTGACATGGAAATCTGTTTACACTTCTAATAATTCGCATCTCATAACTTAATTCTCGACCCAATCATCCTGGTTTTTAATTCCACACTTATACTCACACCTATTAACCACAATATTTATGATATGCATTATATAACAAATATCATTATGGATGGATAAAAATAAATAAATATAAATACTTAGACATGGAATATGGTTATATGAACTACAGGGTTAAATTCATTCAATCAAGTTTAAACATTAATTATACAATTAAGTTATACAAACATTTTTATGTTTACACAATACAAGGGTATACTCTCTAGAACCTAGATTACAAGAAAGAACATAAGCTAGGGTCTACTCTTGTCGTGCATGCGATGTTCCTGAAACAAAATACATATTATTGAAAGGTGAATGTTACATTAAATATAACAACACAAATATCTAACAATTTCAACAGGGTAAAAATGCATTCGTAGTTCATTTGCTTCTCCTTTCTTGTTTTTATTAGAATCCCTTCCTTATTCAACTATTCCCTCTACCACTTTCAACCTTCATTCCAGACTTTATGAGATCAATCATGATTATTCTTGCTTATCACATTACCGATACCAATTTCACTGGTATCATCATCATCATCCCATAGGAGTCGATGCATGGTGATCCCCTTACCCGGGATCCTAACATACACTAAATGTATGCTAGTCCAATCATGGTGATCCGCTTACCCGGGATCCTAACATACACTAAATGTATGCTAGTCAATACATGGTGATCCCCTTACCCGGGATCCTAACATACGCTAAATGTATGCTAGTCAATACATGGTGATCCCCTTATCCCTAACATACACTAAATATATGCTAGTCAATACATGGTGATCCCCTTACCCAGGATCCTAACATAGACTAAATGTATGCTAGTCCAATCGTGGTGATCCCCTTACCCGGGATCCTAACATACATACACTAAATGTATGTTAGTTTACGCCTCAAATCGCACTTCTCATATTTCTTTTGTCAGTGATAATTTCATCAATTGGCAATTCATATAACAAGTTTTCACCTTGAATACACATACATTTAGTAATTCACATTTCACATTGGTAATATAAATAAATCATGGAATTAACTAGGAAGTATAGGTGCGATTCACCTACTTGCAATAGAAGCTCTACTCGTGCTCCCCTGCTACTGCTGCACCACGCCTGTGGTCCCTCCTGCAATTCACAGGTGTATCTCATAAATTTTCCTCACCCAAGGATATGTTTTATTATAACCATACCAACAACCAATAAGTCTTTCTTTCAGTCATTTCTTAATATTTTACATTTTTCTCATTTCACCCATTAATATTGTCATTATTTGTCCAACCTCAGTTATCATTCCTTATATATATATATATATATATATATATATATATATATATATATATATATATATATTTTAAACCGTTTCTGTCTAGACATTGAACTGTTACTGTCTCGTTTTTGAACTGTTACTGTCTCATTTTTTTGAACTGTTACTGTCTCGTTTTTGAATTGTTACTGTCTGATATTGAACTGTTACTGTCTCATTTTTTGAACTGTTACTGTCTCATTTTTTTGAACTGTTACTGTTTCCCTTTTTGAACTGTTATTGTCTCATTTTTTTGAACTATTACTGTCTCTTTTTTGAACTGTTACTGTCTAGATATTAAACTGTTACTGTCTTATTTTTGAACTGTTACTGTCTAGATATTGAACTGTTACTATCTTATTTTTTTGAACTGTTACTGTCTCCCTTTTTGAACTGTTACTGTCTCATTTTTGAACTGTTACTCTCCGACCTCTCCTCAGATTTTTAACTATATCTAGTGTTATAGAACTCCGATTCAAGCGAGATTAGTCTTGTTGGAAAGCTAAGACATGAGGCTACAAGTTCTTTGAGGAATGAGAACCCAGTTCTACCTCTAAGACAGTCAAAATTTCTCATCAACGAACCAGACCTACTACCCTATAGGGTCTGTCATGACCCAGTCTCGGTTGGTGACCCATAGCTGGAGTTCTATAACTCCAAATTGAGCAAGACCAATTTCATTAGTTAGCCATCATCCAAACCTACAATTTCTATGAGGAACCTGATCCTAATTCCTTCATCCTCCTACCCAAAAATTTCTCTGAAAGTCAAGAGACGAAACTGTCTAGATTCATCAATCTTTCCATTTACATACAACACATGAAGTTCTTTAATTTAGCAACTCATACTTTTTCCTCAATTCAAGTCTAAGAACTCAAATCTATAAATTAACATCCAGGCATCAATTCATAATCGACTTGAAATGACTCATAAGAGCAGGTTTAGAATAGCTTACCCGATACAAATCAAGGTTTCGATCCCTCCTTTTCTTTCTAATGATAGTCGACCCTCCCCTCTTCTCTTCTTGTTCAATTTCTCTTGTTAAACCCTTTCCCACCAGTGTTTATTCTACCTATAACCCTTAATCTTGGATGGGTTTCTAAAATTTTGGTGTTTCTCGCTTGATTTGTAAAAATGAATATAAAAACTCCCTCTTTTCTTTCTTTATGTTATCTGCAGATCTGTTTTTGATGAGAAAAGGAGTACTTATGCTCTATAATTATTCTTATTTGCATTTAGGCCCCATTTTCTTTAAGTGTATTCGTTTTTTCCCCACTTCTTTTTAGTTTAGTTTATTTCCTTTAATTTAATACAACCTTTTTTTTTTATTTTTTTTCGAGATTTACAAAAAATTTCTGAATTCTTGTTTTTATTTAACCATATGCATGAATTTCTTCACTTTTATTTCTCAAGTAGTTAAGTTTGCAATCTAAGCAACCTTTATTTTTCCCCAGGGCTTACATTAGGTTTGGTAAATCTTGATGGAAAACTAAGACATAGGCCTAAAACTGTCATGAAGAGTCCAAGATTCAAATCTTCCATTTTCAAGTTCAAATCTTAGCATCAAAAGAGACGTCTGAATCTGTCCTACAGCCTAGACACTGTTCAGTGTTCAGACCATATCTCAAGTTCTAGAATTCCAAATGAGCTTTGGTGTTTTTTGTTGAAAAGCTAAGACAATTGCCCACAACTTTTAAGAAGATTATGTGCTTGAATTATGATGTTAGCAATGATGTTTTGGCCAGTGAATAAAGTCAATAACCAACCAATAATGTCAATAACCAACCACCATGTCAATGGTTGGCCACCAACTAAATAGTTAGTCAACCAATCAATAGTTCCAAATTTTAGCCTATAAAAGGAGGCATTTACCATACATTTAGGCATCTTGGTTTTCAGATCAAGATCATTTTCTTGCTTTCTCTCTTTGTAATGTTCAAGTTTTCTTTCATGCTATATCAATCTCTTGTTTATGCCTTTTCATTTCCTTTCCTATACTTGGTTAACTTTCATCATAACTATGTTCTTATCTAGTTTATTTATGTTTCTCTTCATAATGTTTAGCTAAGTTTATTATGTCAAGGTGAAAAGGTTTCACTCGTGGTGTTAAAATAAGTATAATATAAACTCAACATGGACTTCAATGTTATATCCAAAAAGCTTTCTATTAACATGTCTTATCTTTTATCTTACTAATTATTAATACCTTGCTTGTTAAATGATTAATCTAGATTTGTGTTGTATAACACTTGATATAATAAATGCTTGATCCTTCATAGTCTTCGGCCGACATCGTTGTTATGCGAGGAACTTGATTTGTTGTTAACATAAGTTAGCAACATGAATGCTTGATGATATTTATAAGTATGATGTTACAAAAATTAGATAATTACTATGATCATGTTAATAATTTATAATGAGTTTATACTTTACTTATTTCTAATACTATTAGTGGATCCCCTGACCTTGACAATTGTTTTATCATTGTTTAATTCTCACATCAATATCACATAAAATTCTCCTCAACTCTTTGTTATTTTATGTGTGTGTGTGTATATATATAATTTATATAGTTGACCTCCTTGTGGTTCGACCCCGGTCCTGCTGAGTTATTTATTACTTTGACACTCTTACACTTGGGATAAGACATCAACTCTTTGATCGTGTCACCCACCAGCACAAACAAGGGAATCAGCTCCATAGGAGGAGAGCGTCTCTCTCTAGATTCTCTCTCAAGACCAGCGTGACTGAAAGCTCTTTCTTTTTGTTTTGATCAAATGTAAGAATTGTATAGATCAAAAACAAACTGGAGACCAGCAGTATATATATACAAACATAACCAGGCAAAAGGAACAGACTCCCTTGAACTAGCTAAAAGCAAGACTATCTTGCTTAACAGAATAATACAAAGCTACCAAGCCCAGAAAGGCTTGTTCAAGGAAACAAGCTTCCTAGGACAATTAAACCAAACAACGTGCTAAACAGAGAAAAATACAAAAGAACAAAGGAACAAGCTTCCTTGGACAGGCTAAAACAATTAAACCCAACAATAGACATTGCCAGCAACCAATCAGCAGTAAGCAAAGTGCCTGCAAAAACTGCAAAGACATCAATGATCCAACCACTGCATAAAGCAGCACCCAGGAAGAGGAGACAGCCAGGAGCAGCAATCCAGCTTCAACTATAAGCAAAGCCAACAGCCAGAAGCAAGTAGGAACAAGCACCAGAGGAGGCTAACATTTAGACCCAAAGTTGCACCAACCAACTATGACCTGAACAGGAAGTTGCTTAAAGGAACAGGGTCCAAACACGAAGCCCACAGACAGAAGCTGATACTAGCAACTCTATAACAAAGGACAAGCCTTCAAAAGGGCAAACCAACAGCTACTACCAGAGCAGCAACAAACAGCAACAAACAGTAACAGGGCTATACACAAGGCCATAGGCAGAAGCGGAAACCAATAACTCTACAATAAAGGAAACTATCCAGAAGGCGAATACCATATTATAGAAGATAAGACCAGCAACAAAAGACAATGGACTGCAGGGCAGCCCCATGTATCCAAACCACCATCGCAAGCAGAATCACCGCCACAACATGTGACTACAGCAACAACAGCAGCAGGCATAACCCAGGCACAAACAGAAAAACTGCACAAAACCAAACTGTCAACCAAGCGGCATTAGGGAAACATGCAACCAAACTGCAACAAGACAGGACAGCTGCCCTAGATGAAGGAAGTAGGGAATCTACATAGGAGAAAACCCAAACCAGCAAGTCACAAAAGTCCATTTTGTATGTCTTTGTGCGGCCAACCACCGCATGGTGTTTCAGGGGATTAATTAACCCCTGGTAGGCCAAAGGAAGAGAGTCATGGGGGTGCAGGAGAGGGGGGACCCTTCTACTACCAGCATGATTCCTCTGGTGTGTTTATTTGATTTCCATCTAGGCTCCACCGTAATCCAGCCATTAGGAGCAACATAAGGAGCCTGCTTAGTAGTCACAATAGCCGTATCTGAGGAAGCCTCTAGAGTACCCTGAACTGGTAAGGGCTAACTATGCTCCTGCGTACAAGTGGGAGTAGACAGCTCATGTTAGTGTATCTGGGGTCCTAGACGGCTAAAAGCACTCCCTTTACCGGCTTGCATGGTCGAAGTGTTAGCCTCAGTTGTGTTACTAGCAACAGCTTTGGGGCAAAGAAGCCGAGTATATCCAAGGACATTACAATAGTTATAGAATTTTGGCAAAGTTTCATAGACAACCTTTTGGTGAAGTATTGGACAGATGGCAAAGACACCTCTACAGAGTGTTGAAGGTCCTCACGAAGGTCTAATTCAACCAACACACATGCATATGACAGACGGGAGAGTTATAAGTCATTTGAACACATTGGATAGGCTTGCCAAGAACACTAGCTATCTTGGACAAACAAGAGGGAGACAAACAACATAGAGGAAGGTTTAGGAAGTTGACCCATATTGGGACCCTTGTCATCTCCTCACTAGAGAAATCAAAAAATTTGGTCATCGGCCTTAGAATGAGGGGTCTCCCATACACCATGTATGGACCTCCATGAAGAACAGAGAGCTTGTCTTCCTTACGGCTGAATCTGTAGATCAGCCACCCAGAAAATCATGAATAGTGAGTGTAGCCTCACACTTATATACAGAAGAGATAATACCATTCAGAGCCCTGTATCCCGGGCTTTTACCAGAGACATAGCCAACTACACACAAGTTCCAGACTTCAAACTGAGGGTGGAAGTCCTCAGAAGAGATGGCACAGGTCTTAGTGAGATGATTGAGTTAGAATTTTTGGAGCTTTATATAGGAAGCAATTGATCTACTAGCAGAGAAAAGATCTCTACATACACTATTGCCTAGAGTGGAGGAAAGAGAGGTACTTACTACTGCGGTTGTAGTAGGTGGACGACCTCCTAGACAAAGATAGAGGGAAGCACCAGATCAGCAGGAGGAGGAAGCAGGGGGGTGATTTTAGAGGGCCATCACAATCATCATCAGAGAAAGAGAAATCCAACTAGTCCTCTTCTAGAAGCGCTTTAACCAAAGCTTCATCTTCTGAGCAATCTTCTACAGTAACATCCTCCAAAAGGTTAAAGCCAGAAGCAACCTCAGGGATAGGTGTAAGAACATCAGGACACACAGCACTAGCTGTTACAGTAGCTAGAACAATAGAACCATCATGATCATCGGGAACAGGATCATGCAAGATGGCTTTTCCACGTGTTACAGTAGCTGCAGCTTTCTGCTTGTTTTTGGCCATTTGAAATGAAGCACAGGCAGGAAAAAGGAAAAAGAGGGGGAACCGAGAAATTGAAAACAAAGGAGAGGAAGAAGGAGAAGGGAAGAAATCAGAGCTATAAAGACAAGGAAGCCAAGAGAAATTCAAACTTCAGACCCTGCTAGCATAAATAGTGGAATCAACTCCATGGAGGAGGAGAGCATCTCTTTTTAGATTCTCTCTCAAGACCAGCGTGACCGAGAGCTTTTTGTTTTTGATCAAATGTAAGAAATTGTATATATCAAAAATAAACATAGCTGGAGACCAGCAAGTCAAAGGTACAGGCATAAAGAGCACTGACTCCCTTGGATAGCTAAGGGAACATACTCCCTGAAAACAAAGCTGGAGGACCAGCAATTCAGATAAACACATACATAAGCATATGGAATAAATTCCCTAGAAAAAGTTAACAAGCTCCCTATATCAAAAGCAAGACAACCTTGCAGAACCAAAACCCGAAGACAACAGAGCAGCTCTGCACATGCAGTATCTACCCAAAAGCGACATAACACCTCAACAAGACAAAACCAAATAACAAGCCACAACATAGGATCCTCAAGAACAACAACAAGCCA
Source organism: Populus simonii (assembly GCA_007827005.2). Classification (NCBI taxonomy): domain Eukaryota; kingdom Viridiplantae; phylum Streptophyta; class Magnoliopsida; order Malpighiales; family Salicaceae; genus Populus; species Populus simonii. Next base: position 384,976 of record CM017471.2, read on the forward strand.
TAATCAGAACCAAACAATAATTCTAGAACAACAACACCAGAACAACAAGCCAAACAACCAGAACCAAACCCAACTGTACTAAGAACAACAAACCAAAAACCACAGCACTAGATCCTCAAGAACCACTTACAGAACCAGAGAAACAAACAATAATAGACAAGAAGTAGTAACAAGTATCGACTGCAATCAACGACAGCAATCTGGGGTTTGACCAGCTGTCTTCAGACGAGATTTGCCTGGTCGCTTACCCGTTAGATATACCAAGTCCAGTAGCATGCAAAGCTAGAGGGAGCAAGCCTTTGCTGCGAGTCAGATATAACCCCGACTGCATCTGGCAGAGGGAGGTTCAGGAGGTACATTCCTAGATTTCTCATTCCTAGTTGAATCAGACCCATAAGAATCATCAAGGATTGTTATAGCGTTACTGGCCAATTCATGCTGAGAAGATGTTTCAGGCTGAGGAATGAGCTTGGCCTTTTCCCCTTGCAAACAACTTCTTGACTCCTAGTTACCACCCTTTCAGCATTGGGACAAGAATCCCTAAGGGCTGGCTAATAACAGGGTTTATAGTAGCAACTTCATCAGAAGAACCAGGGGGAGATACATGTGCTCTCTTTGCCATCCCAAAAGTGGGAGAATCCTCAGATCCAGTGTTAAGCTTTAGACATGCAGCTTGTATGTCCAAGCATACAACAATGAGAGCAGAATTTCAACATGTATTGATATATGACCCTTTGCTTGATAATTGTTCCATCTGGCATGGAGAAGTTGACAGAACGAGGCAAGTCTACGGACAGATCCACCTCTATCATGACTCTAGCAAAGGACACCTGAGACATGGAGAGAGTGAGTTCATCACATCGGATAGGTTTGCCAATAACACTGCTAATCTTTGACAAACATGCCTGTTACCAACATTCCAGTGGGAGATTTGGAAAACGCACCCAGACCGGTACAAATGACATATTTGGTTTACCAAAATCAAAATAAGAAGGCATAGGCTTTATCACCAGCGGCTTACCTTGAACAGAGTAAGGGCCTCTGCGTAGAACTTTGAGCATATCAGCTTCTGAAGAGAAGCAGAAGACCAGCCGCTTGAATCATGAAGATTCAGAGTGACATTGCACTTCCAGACATGGGCCATAAATTTCCCAAGAACAATATACCCAGGAGTTTTACTAATTGTATATCCAATCAGACACAATTTCCTGATGTCTCTAAGGTCACCAAAATCTTCAGTTAAGAGAGAGCATGAATCAGAATTATTAGATGAACGAACATGAGTAATTGTATATCCAATCATCAATAATGGATTTGTTTAGCAAGAAAACTTTATTACAAGCTCTGATGTCAAAAGACCCAATCCACCTTCATTTTTAGGAAGACAAACTATGCACCAAGCAACCAATGCAGATTTGTTCCTCAAGACAGTACCAGTCCACAAGAAATTGCGGTAGAGACAAATAATTTGCTTGATAACAGTAGCAAGAACAAGAAAAATGTTCAACCAGAATTGAACCATGCCATATAGGACAGACTTGAGCAGCTCCACTCTCCCAGCATAACTGAGATGCTTCCCTAGCCAACTTTGAATTGCCGATTCTAGCTTATGGAGAAGGGGGAGAATTGACTGGCAAGGAGTTTGTGAGGGCTGAGGGGAACACTTAGGTAATGAAAAGGAAAGGACCCTTCAACAAACCCCGTATCTAATAGGATAAGTTGTTTCATGTTGTCCGATACTCCACCAAAATAGATTGAGGATTTGTTAGCATTAATTTCCAACCCCGATGTCCTCCCAAAGATGGCCAATTGTTGAAATAGAGAGGTAACAAAATGTCTATCTCCCCTTGAGAGCAGGATGACATTGTCAGCAAACGCTAGATGAAAAATGCCTAGAGCGTCAAACTTCGGATGGAAGCGGAAGCCAGAAGATAGAGGAGCCATATGGAGCATCCTGGAGAGATATTCCATGCAAGCAATAAAAAGATAATGGGATAAAGGATCACCTTGTCGAACACCATTCATCCCAGGGAAGAAACCATAAATACTCCCGTTAATACCTACAGAGTAAGAGGCAGTTTCTACATATTGCATAATTAAGTGGACAAAACGACTTAGAAACTCAAGTAACAGCAAAAGCTGACAGAGAAAAGGCCATTGAACTGAGTCGAAAGCTTTCCTGAAATCAATCTTCATCAGGCATCGAGGAGAAGTTCATTTTCTTTCATAGTTTCAGAGGAGCTCTTGGACTAAATGAATGTTATCTACCATCAATCGACCACCTAAAAAGGCATTCTACATTGGACTAATAATAGTCGCAAGAGCATGGGATAATCTCATCGCTAGAATCTTAGCAATCACCTTATATATCACATTACAACAGGAAATCAGACGAAAATCTGAAGCAAATGTAGCATTGGCTGATTTAGGGATTAGAGCAATGATGGAGTGATTAATTTGTTTAAGGAGAGCACCAGACTCGAAAAAATCCCGCACTGCAAGACAGAATTCCTCACCAATAACATCCCAGGACTTTTTGAAAAAACAGGAGGAGAATCCATCAGGCCCGGGGGCTTTAGCATCATCTATAGCAAATAAGGCATGCTTGATGTCCATGTCAGAAACTGGAGCAAGAAGAGAAGCATGTGAATCAGCATCCAGGCACGGGCCATACTGAATAACATTAACATCAAGAGGAGGAGTGTCCTTTAAAGAGCCATGTAACTGACTATAAAAGTCCACGAAGACAGCCCCAGCCTTATCAATAGAGGTAGTGAGAATGCCATCACTGCGTTGAATTGCAGGAATATACTTTTGCCAATGCTTCCGATTCATAAGAGCATGAAAGAATGAAATGCCTTTATCACACTCCTTGAAAAAATTGCACTTAAGCTTTTGGGAAAGAACTGCCTTTCTGCTGCTTTAAGATGGAGAAGGTTCTGTCGGAGGTGCTTGTCAAGTGCATGAAGTTGAGTATTGTCCCGGTCATTAGAGAAAATAGTTTGATGAGCATCTAGAGTAGCCTCATCACGAGCAACCCTCTCAGAGATGTGGCTGTAATGAGGTTTATTGAGTTCCCTTAGAGGCCCCTTAAGGTGTTTAAGGCGCTTATAGAGGATGAACATGGGGGACCCATGTACTTCATAATGCCATTTATTTGCAACCAACTCCAAAAAGCTAGCATGGTTAGTCCATATTTTAAAGAATTTGAAGCACTTCTTACCCATCAGTTGCCTAGAGTAAGAAATAGTGGTAGGAGAATGATCAGAGAATGCCCCAGGATTATCAAAGTGAACGTGGACTGAAGCATAAGCAAAAGACCAAAAAGGATTGACAAGGACACGGTCAAGTTGCTCCAAACTGCCAGTGGACCATATGTAGTGGCAACCAGAGTAATTTAAATCTGTTAGCCCAAGGTCAGAGCAACACTGCCTGAAATCAACAATCTCATAATTGGACACAGGTTCCCCATGGTGCTTGTCAGCTTGAGAAAGAAGAGAGTTGAAGTCACCTAAAATGAGCCAAGGGGAATTAGGACTCCAGTTCCTTAAATCATCCTAAAGAGTTCTCCTAGCAATGACAGTGTTAAACCCATAAACAAAAGAAGCATAAAATCTAAACTGATGAACCAAGCTATAAATAAGAACATGAAGGCCTTGAGCCGAAAAACCAAGCAAATCAACATTAACAGTACAGGGTTCCAGAAGACCACAATTCTCGTTGTTGAGGCCACTGCTGCATTGGACCTTTTTTTTCAACCTAAATTGCTGCATCAAAGTCACTTTAGACGAAACCAATTTTGTCTCTAAAAGACCACAAACATCTAATTTATTCTTCTGCATGAGGTTGGCAACCTCATGTTGCTTTAGAGGTCTGTTTAACCCTCTGACATTCCAACTGCGAATTAACATAAAGAAGGGGGGTGGTAGGTAACCCCTCGCCCCTGCCAGATACACCACTGGTGTGCTGCTGAGCCCTTCTCCTTATGGGCATACCAATTGGACTAGATGAGAAATGACCTGGTGCACCTAATATAACCGTAGATTTGCCCTTGTCAGTCCTATGGCCAGCTAAATCTTTCAGAGCTGGTGCAGAGATGTTGCGGGCAACAGGAAGTGGAGGTGAAGGCTGGCAGTCCCTGTGAACCATATGAGAATTCCCTTGGGCCAAGTAAGGCTCAACATGAGGGGACCAGAAGAATTCCTTGAGGGGGAAGGCTTGCGCCTAACTTTTTTGCTCTGAACAAGTTCCCAATCACCAAGTATACTGCATTAGGCAAAGTAACCTCAATGGAGTAAGGCAGATCAAAGAGTAAGTTTACTTCCACCAACACCCTAGCATATGATACTCTTGACATGGAAGAAGTGAGCATGTCACTTTGAACAGGTTTACCAAGAACACTAGCAATTTTAGATAAACATTTGAGACACCAACACTTGAGAGGAAGGTTAGGGAATTTGACCCATACCGGAATATATGCATATCAGAAGAAGAGAAATCAAAGTATTCTGGCATTGCCCTAAGAATAAGAGGCCTGCCATAGACTAGATAAGGGCCACCAGATAAGACATTCAATTTGTCTTCTTCATTAGCAAATTTGAAAATCAACCAACCAGAATCA